>MJUU01056866.1:32850-62490 GCA_002080025.1 Modiolus philippinarum | reverse complement strand
GTACAAAGCTTAATAATAACCAATAAAGCAGTGTAGTAGTAAATCCAGTAGATTATTAAATAGTTATGTAAAATTTAATTAAAATTGTCTATGCAATACAAAATGATTAGAGCAAATATAGATAGGTTTACTGGACAAATACGACCAAACATGCCCAATACGAATATACTGACTCAATTTGGATTTACTGACCGAATACGGGTTTACTGGGCAATTCGACCAGGCCCAATACATAATACATACTTTCGGTTCATTAAATCTTCAACAAAATGGCTGCAATATCTAGTACAGAACATAATTCCATGTAAATAATCTGCTAGACTGCTACAATGTAAACCAATCACGATTTATTTTAAAACGGAAATTCAGTTTCATTTCCGGGATTCGATCCCGTATTTCTACATTCAATTTGCAGAAGTTCAAGGACATCAATGACAACACTGGTTTGTTGATATTCTGAAAAATATTTTGATAGTTCAGTGATGTTTAATATGTAACATAATAGTATTGAAACATGTCAACAATCAGATTTCAACACAAAATGCTACGAAGATCAGCAAAGTAAAGCTTTTTCAGATAACCACCACTCGCTGAATTGAACTTGAGTCATTTGTGTGGCTGACGAACATCTGAATGTTTATCCATGCCGTCATATCACAAGTCAAATTTACGAATGTTGGAGTCTGTTCCTCATAGTGAAAATACTATAGGATTAAACACTCATTTTTAGGAAATTATCTATGTATAAACTCCGGCAGCTCACTCACAAACTGAATAAAGTCCGAAGGACTTTATTTAAAGTTTGTTAGGGAGCTGCCGGAGTTTATACATACATAATTTCCTAAAAATCAGTGTTTAATCCTTATAATTCCAATTTTGTATGCTAAAAAACTGCATGATCCATGTTAACGACGTCTTAATTTGCTGCACTATATTTTTTGAGGAGCGGATTAATGGGCAAACGGAAATATCGAAAAATATTTCCGTTTGCTATTCATGACGTTGACCAATGAAAATGAACGTTACAATAACATTTGGAATTATATGGAAATAAACTTGAGGATAAAGGAAAAGTAAACATGAAAATTTACTAACAAGTCCTTCGCCCATTTTGTTGCCACTGAATCGATAGCATAGTTTTACATAACTATTTAATAAAGGCGTCATCACTCAATCTCGGCGTTGCCTCGGTCCAATACGGCTGTCCTCGGCCAAATACGACCGTCCTTGGACATACTACAGGACCAATATGAAAAATCCCATTCTACAACCCTATAGTATTATATAGACTAGTAGTAAAACTTGTCAAGGTAACTATAATTAGACTGTAAAAATTTGGTATTCTTCACAAAAGAATCTTGAAGAACATTTCCTCCTTTTTAATCTTGGACTAATATATTGATATTGCTAAATATAAATACAGTTGGGTGCAGTCATAACCTCTCACAAAGTTTACTTAGAACTGTTCTAGAACAATTCTAGAGCTGCTCTAGAAAAGTGTTCTAAAAGCAGTCATAATCTAGAACTGTTCTAAAAACAGTCATCGAGTAGAACTGTTCTAAAAAACGGCCATAACCTGTTCTAAAAGCGGTCATGGTCTTCCGTATGACTGCTTTTAGAACTGTTCTAAGTTAACTTAAAAAAATGACAGTTTTTATGACCGTTTTTAAAACTGTTCTACGTCTTCTCTAAGTTAACTTAGAATTGTTTCGAAGTTAACTTGGAGTTAACTTGGATGAGAGGTTATGACTGCACCCAACTGTACATAAGTCCCAGTTTTAATTGAAAAATGCAAATGGCTTTGAGTTGTTATTACTCATCTTTGGGTTGTTGTCTTTTTGACACATTCCCCGTTTCCCTTCTTTTTTTACTATCAAAGATAAATTATCCAAGACGTGCTTCTGATTAAAACAGCTCAACGGACATATCTAGATTGTCGACATCAGTATGTATCAAAAATCTGGGGCTAACAACTATTCTTTCCGGATAGTGAACAAAACAGTGAAGGTTTTATTAATATTATTCAGTATCATCTTTTCCTAAAAACTACATAATACCAAAGCAGAGTAAACTTAACACTATTCAGTATATAGAAAATTTCTTGATGATGTGTGATATGTGAAAACAGTAGAAAAGGACAATAGGGGTAGGAGAAAGGAGACATGTGCGGGATAAAGGAGAAAGGGATAATAAAAGTAGGAAGGAAAAAAGGGATAAGAAAGGAAGATCAGGAGAAACGGGCGAGAGAAAGGAGAAAAGGGCTGAGAGAAATGAAGAAAGCACCGAACTGGCCGTCCTGTCATAATGAGAGAGGTCATTTATTTATTGATCGAGCAATGGAAGTTGAAACTGCTTTTTTCGCAATTAAATTTCGTACAGAATTCAGAAAAAAATTGAGGAAAAAAGTCAAAAATAATTTTGAAACCAGTTTTTTCTGGAAACTAATTGGAACCGTCTTTTTCGAAAGTAGGATTCGTCGGTTTCATCATTATTTAGACTTACTTATTATAACTTCAGGTTGAAAATGGTTTTTGTGGGCAAAAATACGAACAAAAAATAAATTCCGAATTATAAATTTTAACCCCATGAAAAAACCATATCGATTGTCTTTAGCAAAAAAAAAAACCTCATAATATCATCCATTGTCCTATGTGGAAAGAAAGTAGAAATGCAGCCATGTTCGTAGAACGATACTCAACTAACTTTTTGATGTGTAAAAAATTGCACCTCCTTTTACAACTGTAGTTTTTATGTGATTGGATTAGCTAGTTTTTTTGTGAAAATTGCACCTCCTTTTACAACTGTAGTTTTTTGTGATTGGATTAGCTAGTTTTTTTGTGATTGGATTAGCATCAGTCAAGTCATTATAATATGAACCGCCCATTAAAATTCTACTGTTGCTTATTTATGTTACAAATTATTTATAGCACCTCCTACTCGTTATCCAAAATAAACTTTTTATTGCCTCGCGTTCAAAAGTTTTTTTTTTCTAACGATCGTTAGCGTATGCTATAACTATAAAATAAAATCTGTTACTCTTAATTTCTGTACTTCTTTTTTGAATAAAATTTGGCAGGGAAAATGGCAAAAAGAAATTTTCAAGCTAGTGTTGTATATAGGCATCACTTGCTAATAAAGCCTGTCGATTAATTTGATTGGTCGATCCAATGGTGTACTGTGACCTTTTTGCTTTTTTTTGGTTGGGGTGGGGTCTTGTTTGTCACGATTGTCGTCACTTCTCGTATATCTGCTAGTCATATCAACTACGGATTCCAAATCTAAAGAAAATGAACCTGGAAAAGCGTTTCCGCATTGACAATTTCTCAATATATATTTCTCCTGATTTCAACTCTCGTTTTCTCAATTTTAACTCTTTATCAAACTAGTCACTGTTCGTTTTATGGGTTAAAGTTAAATCAATCGATATAGGATCGTTATAAACGTTTTGGGAAATTCATATTCGACACATCAAGATGCATAAATGATTTTATCTCTCAAACGACTTCATTGCTGCGTACTTCAATTTAAAATGAAAAGAAAAATAACCACTAGGGGCAGAAGTGAGACGCGAGAATTTCCTTATTTGTGTCATTGGCATTTAATTTGTATAGATGCAAATTGATCAATTGCCTTTAATTGAATCAATAACAAATCACCAGCAATAAGGTACACATTTACTTATATAAGGCACTTTATTGAGTCGTATCTACACAATTTAAATACCGTTGACATTATTAAGGAAATTCTCACGTCAGATTTAGGCCCCATTGATAAAAAATAATAATTAAACCGATGGAGCAGTCGGAATATAAGAGAGCCCGTATCCTAGATCTGTACCTAAATACAAGACAAAAGCCATTCATATAGATATTGCAGGTCAAACTGACCCATTTGTTAATGCAAGATGCCTTTCTGTACACGACAAATGTATTGACTAAATAACACTATTATACTGCATGTTATATTCTACATTTGGACTTTGACGCAAAACTCAACCAGAGACACCGAATTGTCATTTGAAGCTGCAGGACACATCTACTGACCAATATCATTGATATACTGCATATATTAATCTAGATCTAGACCTTTACGCAAACAAAGCTAGTCAGCCATGCAGAAACTGTAAATTAGACTGATCCAATTCAAGTAAAATCTGCACTTTTATGCAAGCTGCATCTACTGACAAAATGTCGTAACGCTTGATGCACTGTATTTAGCAGCGTTGTTTCCTAGATCTGGACCTTAACACAAAACTTAAGCAAAGTCAGCTCAAATGGACCAAATTGTTCCTCAAAGCTGTCTTGCTAAGCTACCAAGTATCACTGATATACTGCAAGTACATTTTTGTAACGAACTGAAGTACGACGGACAGGCGAAATTATATATCCCCTCGAGGGAATAAAAACCGCTCGTTGTAATCAACAAAATGACGTGCATCAAACAATAATATTTTTTCTTTTGTATTTGGTAGAAGTTTTGAAAATAATAATTTAACTAATAAATACTGCCCAATTTACTGATTATTCGTAATGTTTTTTCGGCTCATCAGGATATTATTGATGCAATATAGACTTGAAACAACACCACTTTATACGTACTTTTATGAAACTCAATAGGACTTTCTAGATAGCAAATTGCTTCCCGATTCGTGACCAATTGCCTGTCCTCCAGTAGGCCGATTTGCATAATGTTATTATCTTATCATTTGATGTTTTATGTAGGCGAGCATTGTACAGCAAGTACAACGTGAAACTTTTCCATGCGATTAAGTACACCATTACATCTAAATGATTGAACAAAAATCAGTCACGACCCGCTACATAACAATGACGGTAAATTTTGGATATACATATGTCCATTTAGATAACTTATGTCTGATTAGTGCATATAAAATCAACTGACTGATAGAAATAGAAAAAAGAAGGGAAACGGAGAATGTGTCAAAGAGACAACGACCCAAAGGGGAGTAATAACAACTCAAAGCCACCATAAGATCTTCAATGAACGGTGAGAAAACGCCACACCCAATGGCAGGTCGGAGTCGGCCCCTGAATAAAGAGTAACCAAATTCAGCAAAATAAACATCATCCTAGACTCCTATGGACATAAAGTAAACTAACTTGAAAAAAGACAAGACACACAAAGGCTTAATAAATTTCCTGACTTAGGACAGGCGCAAACCTGCTGCGGCGGGGTTAAACTAGTTTTATTGGGCCCAAACCTTCCCCCTATAGCCAATGTGATAAATCAAAAAATAATCGTAACAACAGTAAAATTCAGCCTATTAAGATTTTAAAACATGTAACGGCAAAATTTCAAATAAATTCTCTGATTTTATTCGGGCTAAAACCGAAGACGCTTCTTTCCCACCTCACAAATACGTTTTGTGCTGGACATTTACACTAATTTATTCAACTAACACGTACCCTGGCTACCTGGCTACTACCATTCCAATTATATTTTTACATGGGCACAAAACGTTCTGAAAAAATTAAACCTGGAAAAGATATTGGAAAAACAAAGAAACAAAGACCATGAGCACGGCACAAAAAAGGAAAAATGAAGACACACGAATATTGAAAAATGAACAACACGGACCTAATAAACAACCATGGGTGAGATAAGGTAGAGTAAGCATCTCCTGCTTCTTATACGACATTCACCGTGTTGAATTTGACAATTGCGGTAGTAAAGTCAAATCCGGTAGAGGAAAAACAATTTTAGTGGCGAAGAGAAAAGATCTGTAGTCATCTGGGAAACAGATATCCCATAGCGGTCCACAAGGTCGTAATGTCGACCGTAAAACTTCTGTATTGATGACTCTAGGTTATAGGTAACATATCCTTGCTTAAGTAGCCTATTTGTAAGCAACCGAACCGTATGAAGGTAGTTCCTGCCCTTGCGCAGCGAATTAGTTGGGATTTAATTACATACCGAACTTAATTATTGTTTTCATGCCTATGTAGACCCTTACTGTAAAACATTTATTCTTTTAAAAATATGTGAAATATTTTTAATCGTTTGCTCATGTGTTTTTCTCCATTTTTTAATGTTTAATGCACCACACTGTTCCCGTACTTTCTTAATTTTTAATATCAGTCTTTAAATATATTTTTATGATATGACATTTCTAGGACCTGATACCAAACCAAATAAGCTGGTTTCATTAATGTAGGGCTCAACCATGAATTATATACCATTGAACATTACACCATAAACGATGCACCATATACGATATAAATGATTAAACATACACAATATTCAATTAGTTGTTGAATTACGAACGATTGATTCAGGGGCAGTACACGTTACACCAGGATGTTACACTTTGTTTTCACTGTAGTAAGCAGATAACTATTTTCGGTATCAAAGATTTCTTATAGTTATTATGTAACCAAGTGTACGTTCTACAGTTGTAATAGGTTGACTGGTCCTGGGTGTTTAAACAGATCTGGATACATTTGGTAAAATATACCCACAGTTTGGATAAGTAAATTTATGCTAATAGTACGAAATGATTTCGCGCCTAACTCATGTAAAATGTTTTCATTCGAAGCTCTTTTTCGTGAGGCAAAGTCGTATAAGTTTCCCAACATGGATGATAACATTTTAGAATTGACGGAGTATGAAAGACATCAAGAAAGTGGGTCTCTACCGCTAGTTCCAATCCGTTATACCTCTGACTCCCCCAAAGCTGGGGATCAAGCGGACATTTTTGAACTATTCGAAACATATTTAGATGTTAAATATGAAGTTTATTGAAGCCGTAGTTGTGAAATTAACTGGAGTCTATTCTAAAAAGGATCCTGATGCTTCTAACATCAAATTATGAAGTGAAGGAAATATAATTCTCTTCTGTAGAAAAGATCATGACTGTTTTAATAAAAATTTCTACGTTAACTGAAACATCGGCATTGCTTCTAACATTAATTTAAGAAGTTAGGGAATTAAAATAACCTTCGAATGAAAAGATCATGACTGTTTTAATCTAAATTTTCAAGTCTACTGCAATTTCTTATGTTGCCCGATATTGCTTAACACTTTGTCAAAATTTACAATAGAAACAAACTTGTTCGCACTGCCGATACGCACGGTGTGATTCAATATTTTAGAATGTCTGCAATGTCTTGTACAAAAACTGTCCTCTTAAATTCAAGTTCCAGAAGTCAACAAAATACACCATCTCTAAAACTAAAGATGTTCAGTTTTTTTTTTAAATTTAGTAAATGGACCGGTACCAATCAAAAAAGTTTGGACTATAGTTAAAGAATTTTTTTTAAAAATGGTTGAATTTGTAACCAACAGTACATGTACATGAAGGAATTATAGATACAGCGTCTATGCCTTCTGTAAATGCCTAACATCCAACCAAAGATCTATTATGCTTCATTCTATTGGATTCAATTAACATTTTATTAACGTAAACATGGAATATATACTTATAGTTTTCACAGACAAATGTGTGCAATTAGAGGGGCGCATAAGCCAGCAGGATTTTAGGATAATTGTAAATCATAATTAGTTTTGTCTGTAAAAGAAGGAATGCCCAGAATTGCTGTAAAAGAAGGAATACCCAGAATTGCTGTAAAAGAAGGAATACCCAGAATTGCTGTAAAAGAAGGAATACCCAGAATTGCTGTAAAAGAAGGAATACCAAGAATTGAGATCATTTTGTTCATAGGAAATGAACATATCACCACATAGATTGTACGGAAACTATTCACTCTATATAACAGTGACAATTCTAAGCATGTGTGTTTTCGATTCTTTCGGGTTTTTATCGTGTTCAGAAATGACAAATCTTACATCACTTGAAGCTGAAGATAGTGACGTTTTCATATGTTACACTCGTAATTTTACTTGTCCTGGTAATTTGTTGATGAAATATTAATTGTTAGTAAATATTCTATCAGATAGTTTTGACGGGTTCATTCAATTGTTTCGTCAAGCTTTAGTCCTTCCGACTACATTTTCCATCCAATTTCCTTCTGTTGGTCAACAAATACCTATAGACTTCGTCTAGGAAGTCTGCATGTATATTGCACTAAAACTGAAGAGAAACTATTCGTTGCTTTCAAAAAAATCGGTTTGGACTCAAAACTATTTAGCCTTCAAAACCTTTATTCAGGGGTTGCGACAGCAACAATGCACTGCTTCTAAAGTCGATGTCATTTTTTAAGAAACATGGTCGTTTGAAAATGGAAAAAAGCTTAGGACGAAGTGCGTTACAAAACATTGCCGAAGATTGCTTGTAACTAAGAATTAAGAAAATTAAAATTTGTATCATTTTGTTTAGATTTTATCTGCACTGATGAGACATACGTTGTCGAAATGCGCATATGCAGAAAGTAAATTCACAGTGACTTCGGTATTTAGTTGTTTAGATTTTATCTGCACTGATGAGACATACGTTGTCGAAATGCGCATATGCAGAAAGTAAATTCACAGTGACTTCGGTATTTAGTTATTTGTAGAGTCTTTGTTTTGTTTGCATCTACCGGCGAGCTATTCTTATAATATTGTTATATTTATCACATTCCACATGAAGAATAGCTGATTTTGGGCTTTAGATGATAAAGAATTTGTTAGACTTGCGTATTAAATTAGAACATCACACATGTTGTTTTCCCTACTGTGCAAATTACTAATACAGGTAAATTTAACTGTTTATAGCATAAAGTCATTAAGTGTAATCTGATACCTTGTCCTTATCACGGATATGGTCAAATTTCACGAAGACGTTCCCCTTATGTATATTAATTGAGAAATATTAAATATAGGCGGTGCTATATTGCAATATTTTACTACGGGCGAGATATTGTATCCACTGAATTTTACCACGGGTGGCAACGAGGATTCAATGTTCGACCGTTGTATCATATCAATACTAGAAGAAACCCGTGGACGAGGGCTTACTCAGAAAAGAGCAATATACAAATTTTAGACATGACTATATTTACTGGAATCATTTGCAAAATAAAAAAGGTTAAAAATCATGATTGAGAACTATTTTATATAAAAGTATTTTAAATCGTAAAAAATGTTTGAGGTTCATGTGATACTTGTATTATACAATTATGGTCTTTTGAAGAGGTCTATTTAAACCGATATCGAACGTCAGTCAATATGATTGATATTTAGAGGTCTATTTAAACCGATATCGACCAATACAAAAGACCGTAATTAAAAAGAAAACATCTTGGAATAATCTGCTAAAATAAAATTTATCAATCTTCACGAAACTTGAAAATTCTTGATCAAAAACAAAATTCAAGAAAACCTACTTTAAATTTGTATAAATTTGACAAAAGTTGGCTAACAGAAGACTTATTTGCCTTTTTTGCATTTCGGTAATATTTTATTTCCAATGACACCTTCTGACGTCGACGTTTTACATTGTGTACCGATTCAGAACTTCCGTACTCGCAAAATATGTCTTGACCAATCAGCGACGTCGTCACAATCCTAGAATGTCGTACAATTTCTGATTTGGTCCATTGTGCACTGTGTTTTTTTTTTTGACTTACGGTGTATATGTTTATTGTAGGTGGTAAAGGGTTATTTTCGTGAATCGTGATTTTCATTTTCAGGGTTTCCGTGATTGATTAATGCCCTTATTTCACTGTGTTTTGTGCATGAAAGCCAAATTCTTACTTTTCGGTCTTCCGGTCTTTCCTTTTCTTTTATTTTTTAGACCTTCATCTTTGATGTAACATTATCTACATAGTATATATAATTAAAAATGCTAATAAAAAACAGATATGACACACATGCATACCGAGAAAATGTCATCTACATCTAAATCTAGTACATGATTTTGTCTCAACAATTAAACATATTACATGAGGGTAAATGGCCTTTACTGTTAACCGTGAAACGGTTCTTTTCTGCTACCGTTAACGTCTTTATCCATCAAATCATGAATCGCTAAAAATGCTAGCGTGAATCGTTAAAGGGCTTAAATTGTTCAAACGTTAACGTCAAATGACTTAAATTTTTACCATTAACCGTCAAATGAGTACCACCATTCACACACTCTTACATGTATAGCCATAGGAACATATATTTCATCATTTATTGTACAAAAAGGTTAAAATAAAAAGTAATAACTGACCTGTCTCGGCCTACTGATCAAATATCCTTGAGGTGAATAGGCCGCCCGGTCAAGAGAAGCAATTGTATGTTTGAACCCTTTGACAAAAAAAAAACTAAGCAAACAATTACTTTCTTCAAGATTGGGCTGACCGATTTTTAACTGCTGCTCACTGCTTGTTGTATGTGTATCTTCGTCATTCTCAAAATTTCTATGCTAAATTACCCATCGGTAGCGCCAAAATATTTAAAATGATGTTTATTTTTGTCTGTGTCCACATTTTGTGTCTGTGTCGGTTATTTTCTTCCTGTTGAGTTCCCGACTGTATAATTTCGGACCGATGACGGAAACCGCAATTCCGTAATTAATAATTAAGTTAATTATCTAAGTGCAGGCACAATTGCACACATGCCAATACAATTTAAAATTGCACAACCATCTCAACTTTTGGATATATGAAGCTTAGTTGTAGTATCTGATGTTTCTGCAGTAACCTGGCTAACAATAAGGGTCTCATTATTTTAGTAGTATAGATACCATGGCTTCCATAAGATATTTCGATTCGTATATGAAAAAAACATCAACTGACCTATAGAAACAATAATACGACATCATTGGTGTAGCTTTTGTGACGTTTTGTGCATTGTCTTTGCCGCTCTTTGAAGAAATGCATTATGACGTTCTTTAAAAGCACCGTAAAGTCGGTCGTTGTTTATCATAGATTTGGGATGGGGTTGTCCCTATCGCTAAAAAATCAGGCCATATCAGAATCAAATGATTGTAGTACAAATTCTGAACTTATATAACAGTTCTAGAAGACTTTCAAGAAATTTACCAAAATTGGAATAGACCATTTTTGCAATTCCAAAATTCCAAAATATTTTTTTTAAAGTATGGTTGTTACATGTAGGTAGAATTCTAAAAATAATCAAAGAGAGTTCCAGAAAATTTACCGAAAATCGGATTAATTTTTTTTTTGCAATTTCATTCATTAAAATGTTTGTTTGTTTTCAAAATTATGTTTGGTACCAAAGAAGTGAATTATATTCTGAATTATATTCAAAAATTTCAAAACTTATTGGTCATCGATTTTTTCAGGAATTTTACCAAAGTTGTAACCAGAGACAAAATTCCAACAGCATGCAGCAATGTTCAATTTTAATTAAATTCTATTGAGACACAAACACTTAAGGTAGATAGACAGTAATATTCATATCCATGAGATATTGTTATAAGTCAGCACAATTGAAGAACCAACCCTACTTACCCGAAATCTGTAATAAAAAGTATGGGTCACCATGCTTGCTTTTTCTAGAACTGAGGTCAAAGTTTGCTTATTTTTTGCCATTTTTCCACCTAAATTTACAAAGAATGCACGGGAAAAATATGGGAAGACGATTTTTAGCTTAATGGAAATGAACTTTTTATCCATGAGAACTTGGTGTATTTTTGTCAATAGATAGTTTATGATATTATTTATTGATAATGATTAAAAAATGTATATGTCACCATGCTTTTAACGGAGATATTTTACAAACTTTCCGGATTAAACATTATTCACGGGAAAAGGGAAATAATTCGTGGCAAAGTAAACGAAATATGACGTTTCACATCTGTCATTCAATTATGACGTCACAAAGGAAAAGCCGTCAATTTACTGTTCCGGTCCGAAAATCGAACCTACGCCGTATCCGACTCTTTATTTTTCTGATGCGCGATTGAATTGCGCAGCGCAACAGTGTCTATCTACCTTAATTCACTTTCGAAAAAATATTTATCGGTGGATGTACATTGGAATTTTTCAAATGCTTAAAGATATGGAAAAGCAAAACAAACAAAAATTTCCGATTTTTTTGCAGTTGGAGATAATTTTCTGTCCATCATGTAACTTCTGATCACTGTTTAATAAATTCAAATAAGATTGGATAACTATATTCAACTTCTAAAAAAAATAATCTGTGAGATAACATTCAATTTTTGCCCCCCCCCCCCAAAAAAAAAAAAAAACAATAAGTCCAAATACGGAAATATATATAATATACAGATAATAGATAATAGTGTTGCACGCAGCTCTATATAATACGAATGATAATGTGTTGGTAAGATGAGCTGAAAAGGTAGAATATCGTGCACTATGTTACAATTCTAGATTTCCCATTAGTAGGAACAACTAGGTTACTGAAAGATATTTTTATAGCCTAGGTGGCCTAGTGGTCTAGGGCGCTGGACTTAGTGCTGGCGGTGCTGCCATAGATGACAACAAAGCAGGGGTTCAAATCCAGCCGTAGACTTTTGCTTGATTTGCCGATGTTAACAGGTTTAAAAAGATGATTTTCATCACTGTTGGCATTCGGAATCATATATTCCACCTTTACATCTCACCTTACCAAAACATTATCATTTTAAAAAAAATCAAACTGTTCTTCTGCTGGAGGTAAATTATCTAGCTTCCGTCCAATTTTTTACACAATTTTATAAAGACTGAGTGACTCCATTCAACCTATGAAAAACTTTTTACATTTGCTGACACCGACGACGAATACAACGAACACGACGACGGAATTTGGTTCGCTTTGTCTCGCTTCCTTGACTTTCGTCGCAGGCGACAAATATAATTCAGACGACACAATGCAACAACATCTTATTTTTATCACAATAAGTTTTATTTGCATTTTCTATCTTCTTTATCATTAAATGTCTTCCAGTAACGTAGTTTAAATTACATTACTGTAATATAAGAAATTTAATGACAAACATCTATAACCGAAATACCGAAAAAAATTTATGTGAAAATTTTCAGGTTTGTGGCAATCTTGTGGTAACATGTTTACCAGGGGAATCCTTGCAAACTTGTCAAATCTTTTGTATTACTTTTGTATTACTTCTGCAATATTTCATAGCTGGGAGGCTGAGCTCTTGTGACGCTCATCAGCTCCGTTATAATTAAATCAAATTGTAATGTTGCAGTTAATACGAAGTCCTTGTAAGCTTTGACAGTGAGAAAATGTAAATGTATGGGTACATGAATACAATTAATTGAAACAGTCAGAGTTCAAATGATGCTTTCAATAACTTTAAATAAAAAAGATGAATACAAAACTCAAAATTGAAGCTTTTATGTTTTATATCATTTTTTTCCCAGGTTAAACAAATAACTACAGACAACGAAATTAAAACATGATAACACATGTATCAATTAATACTGAATATGAGGAGAAGCACTGCTGTTGGTATAAAATATTGAATCGAGTATCAATGTTAAAATATTTTACTTATCTTTATTGGATATCTGTTTCCCATATGACAACAGATCTTTCCCTTTAAAAGCTTAATTGTTGTTTCCTCTACCGGATTTGACCTTACTAGCAAATATGACTAGTTCAACACTAGTTCAACACGGCAAATGTCTTATAAGAAGCAGGAGATGCTTTCTCTACTGGTGCATCTGACCTCACCCATGTTTTTTGGATCCTTGTTTTTCCGATGTTGCCATTGTCCTTGAATTGTTCATATTAGACTGACGGCTCGGTTCTCACTTACTTAAGGTTTAAGATATATAGCTAGATAACATGTAATGAATATACGTTTTCACATCCCCATGAATCAGTATTTATGTACATATGCAATATATTGTCGTCCGCAACAGTTTCCATGCTTTTTCAATTAAACTTTTAGTTACTGATATGCCCAGGCGAGGAACTTGCTTCTGCAATGTTCTGGAACAAATGCCACAGGTACAAAAGTTTTTGCATCCTCCCTGTAGCAAGTATGTTGTTTAAAAAAACAACGAATTTCCGCGACCTGGCTTGGTCTGCAGCTAGGTCGCTGAACTTAGTTTTTTTAATACACATCTGTAGCAATAAAATTGCGATGTTCGCAAACAATTCGCAGCTACTCACAAATCCTGCTAAAATGAATTTATCATTCATGAATGTTATCTGCATATCTACAGCGAGCTCGCGTCAAATCTTTCATTTGTCTAGATAAATATCTGATAAAGGGGAGTAGGTGTTAAAGTCAGAAATTCGCTCGCATTTTCTTATCTTTGCGTTGTACGCTCGTTCAGATAAGACAAACGATGAGTATATATAGCATTTCCTGTAAGAAGATGTCAATTTGACTGCTAAAATGGATAAGACTGCGTTGGTTGTTTGTATTTGTAAGTATATTTGTAGCATTTTCATCAATTTTGAAAACAAGCTGTTTCATTCATTGTTATTGACATCAACGATAATTATTGTGGCAGATTGATGTTTTTGTTACCGTTACATGTAGAATACTTTTAATTCTTTTCAAATTCATTATCCAAAAGAAATTCATATATAGTAACTTGAACTTACTATTAGGTACGAGTGTTTGCTCTTTGTTGAAGACCTCATGCTGACTTCAAGATGAAGAACAACAATGAAAGCGTTGTTCTATTTACTTGATCTTACAATGTATATATATGGATTTTGTTCAAGGTACAATTACTCTAAATCCCTTTATTTGTTCATAATAAATTATTATTGACAAAAATATAATATGGAGATGCATATGAAGATGCAATGCATTACGTTTTCTAATGTTCAAGCTACCCAGACAAATGCAGTGTTCAGGAGTATCGACACTGAACACTCTGGCAACTTTAATGCGGTAGACCGGGAGGTATGGGGAGATAAGTCTCTTTTCACTTTCGCAATTCTAAATAAATAAAAAGAAGCATTGAGGTAGGTATGGTAAAAATTTCGAAATTGTTATATTTTTCATACAAGCTAATTTTCATTCTTTTTTATGAAAATTAACCACCCTACTTCCAGTTCTTTATGTAAAATATAAAAGTAAAATTTCTTATAACGGAGATAATTTAAGTCATAGATTCAGCAAATATATTTATTTTTGTGTACTTCATTCTAAGTTTAGACAAAAATGGAACGGTAGATTTTCTCTTATTTTATTATATCCTGATATACTTATTTCCTGTCTTTTCTCAGTTTTTGGTGAAGCTTAAGCGAAATATGTGTTACAAGATGTTTTAATACGGATGTTAATGTATAAAATTTTCAACCTATTCTGTCCAGAACATCCTTGTATTTCAGTTCAAACTATCAAAATATATAAGCGTTCTTCATAGGGTTGTTTCAAACTCGTTTAAACTACAGAATTTTGCATTTCAAATATTGAATGTAATTTTAACTAGATGTTGTCGGAAACGACAGCTATCCCCGCACTCCCTGTTTGACACAGAAAACAGTTGTTATACACCCTTGGCATATATTCTTAATCTACCTATTGATAGTCATTATTGTTACTAAAAGAATTCTAGGATATATGGTTGCTAAGTAGAATTCCAAAAAATAAGTGGTCTTTGAGACTTTCAGGAAATTTACAGAGATTGGAATCAATATTTTTGAAATCCAGTTGATGAAAATGTTTTTCCAAAACTAAATAAACAATTTAAGTATGGTTGCTAGGTAGAATTCCAAAAAATAAGCGGTCTTTGAGACTTTCAGGAAATTTACCAAAATTGGAATCAAATATTTTTTAAATCAAATTTCTGAAAATGTTTGTCCTAAACTACACAAACATTTTAAGTATGGTTGCTAGGTAGAATTCCAAAAAATAAGTGGTCTTTGAGACTTTCAGGAAATTTACCAAAATTGTAATCAAACATTTTTGAAATCCAATTAATGAAAATGTTCGTCCTAAGCTACACAAACATTTTAAGTATGGTTGCTAGGTAGAATTCCAAAAAAATAAGTGGTCTTTGAGACTTTCAGGAAATTTACCAAAATTGGAATCAAATATTTTTGAAATACAATTGATGAAAATGTTCGTCCTAAGCTACACAAACATTTTAAGTATGGTTGATAGGTAGAATTAAAAAAAATAAGTGGTCTTTGAGACTTTCAGGAAATTTACCAAAATTGGAACCACCTTTCAGAATCCTAGGTCATCAGAATTTTGTTTTTTACCAAACACTTGTCAGAATATAAAATAATATGCCAAAATTGAAAAAAAAAATATGTGTCTTTGACATTTTCAGGAAATTTACCAAAGTTGGAACCGGAACCAAAATTCCAAAAGCTTATTGCAAATCTATAGACTATATGCAACAATTCTGCATAAAGATTTGATCCCTAAATCCAAAAATGTAGGGGGAGTTTGCGTCACATGCCACATGTGTCTAATCCACATCTTTGGGTCTTTGTTAAAATTGACATCATGGGCCTCTTGTTTGCACCAAGACCAATATCAAAAATCCGAAAGCTTATTGCGCATCTACAGACTATATGCAACAATTCTATAACAAAATTAAGTCCCTAAATCCATTAATGTAGGAGGAGTTTGTGTCACATGCCACATGTGTAAAAATTGACATCATGGGGCCTCTTGTTTGCACCAAGACCAACATCGAAAATCCGAAAGCTTATTGCGCATCTGCAGACTATATGCAACAATTCTACAACAAAATTAAATCCCTTAAATCCAAAAATGTAGGAGGGGTTTGAGTCACAAGAAAAGTGTGACGGACGGACGGACCGACAGACGGACGGACGGACGGACGGACAGACGGAGGGTATAATATTATCCCCGAACTTTCTTCGAAAGTGCGGATAAGATCATTCACCCGGTTTATGGGCAGTTTTTCAGCGATTTAACTTTGAACTTCGGAAAATTCTGAAATAGTGGAAATTCCCATTTTTCACGATAATCGTCCAAAATATTCAATTTTACCCATATTCTGGTGTAAAAAATACATATTATGATATATCAAATGCATCTTTTGCAAAGAAAGTAAAACATTAGCATGCTTTGTTCATTTATATGTAGAGACGGTCATATTTTGGAGATTTTTAAGTTTAATTTTGTTGGGGTAGGGGTAAGATTTTCAGTATTTAGAGTCAAATTGAATGCTCCTTATTTTTATAAACAATTCTGAAATGCTAAAAATTCCCATTTTTTCATCAATTTTGGACAAAATATTGAGTTTAAGTTGACAACTGGGATTTGAAATACCAAATCATGATAGTAGTCATGCAGCTTTGTTATATGCAACACAGAATTTGCGTGTGGTCGTTATTTTTATCCCAACATAGACAGAAAAATTGACAATTTTTGGGAAAATGTGTTGGAGTAGGGGATTTTTGTTATCCCGACTGGGGTTATCCCCTAACCTGTTGAAAATTTGAAACGTAATTGGTATTTAGAGTCACATTAAACACCCTTGTTTTTCTAAGCAATGTTTTAAGATATCTAATGTATCGCTTAGAACAATTAATTGGCATGTCTGCAGATATATTCTATAGATTTGATATATATTGCGATTTAACAGTTAACTGTGGGCAAATCTGAAATGATGAAAATTCCCATTTTTGATCGATTTGGGGGGAAATATTGAGTTTTAGTCGACCAATGGGTGTTAAAATACCAAATCATGATGTAATCCATGCAACATTATCCTATACAGCACACATTTTACATGTTCTTGTTATTTTTATGCGAACATAGACCAAAAACCATCAATTTCAGGGAAAAGTTGTTGGGGTAGGGGTAAGATTTTCGGTATTAAGAGTCACATATAACACTCCTTGTTTTTCTAAACAATGTTTTAAGACAATTTATGTATTGCTTAGGACAATTAATTGGCATATCTGCAGATATGCTCTATAGATTTGAGATAATTTGCAATTTAACAGTGAACTATTGACAAATCTGAAATATTGAAAATCCGTATTTTGATCAATTTTGGTAGAAATATTGAGTTTTAGTCGACCAATGGCTGTTGAAATACGACATTCTGATGTAATTCATGCATTATTGTCATATACAACTTATGTTTTGCGTGTTCTGGCTATTGTTATGTGAACATAGACCAGCAATTGACAATTTTAGGGAAAATTTGTTGGGGTAGGTGTAAGATTTTCTGTACTCAGAGTCACATTTAACACTCATTGTTTTTCTTCGTAATGGTTTAAGACACCAAATTTGCCGCTTGGTACAAATGATTGGCATAGTTGCAGATATATCCTCCAGATTTGGCATACGTAGCCCTTACCGTTTGACGAACGCGAAATGGATTGCTGACGGGACGTGAACGGATCGCTGACGGGAACGTGACGGGACGGAACGGGACGAATCGATTCACGTCCATAACAATTCACGTCCAGGTACTCATCATTTGACGAATACAATTCGTCAATCGACGAGAGAGGACTGGTCATTTAATGATATGCAAAATAATCCATAGATTAATAGATAATTGAAATTTTCCAATAAACGAAACGAATTTTATCAAAAGGTTTTATACAAAGTGACTGGGTCCAATGCTTTAGTTTGATATGAAAAAAAAATACATAAATTGAAAATAAATAGCTAAATTTCGTTATTTTGTTAAGAACTCCACCAAAATGCAGAAAATGATAAAAAAAAAATTAAACAATCTATTTTAATCAAATAATTTTTTCAGTAATTACAAATGTACCGGTCAGTGCGGAACTTTCCCTTTACATATTATTTTGTTAAAAATTTCATGAAAATGAAAAAAAAATGTCATAAAAAATTACTTATTAATCTTCATTTTAGTCATTACATATACACCGATCAGTGTGAAACTTTCCTTTTACACATTATTTTGTTAAAAATTCCATGAAAATCGAAAAATGTGATAAAAAATTACTTATGAATCTTCATTTTAGTCATTACATATACATCGGTCAGTGCGAAACTTTCCTTTTACACATCATTCTGTTAAAAATGTCATCAAAATGAAAAATGTGATAAAAAAATTACTTATAAATCTACATTTTAGTCATTACATAAACATCGGTTAGTGCGAAACTTTCCTTTTACATATTATTTTGTTAAAAATTCCATGAAAATGAAAAAATGTGATCAAAAATTACTCATGATTCAGTGGACTTTGGACAATTCTGAAATGTTGAAAATTCCACTTTTTCACCAATTTTGGGCAAAATATTGAGTTTAAGTCAACAAATGGCTGTTAAAATATAAAATCATAATATAATTTATGCAACATTGTCCTATACAACACACATTTTGCGTCTTCTGGTTATTTTTTACGAAAATTGACAAAAAATTGACAATTTTAGAGTAAATTTGCTGGGGTAGGGGTAAGTTTTATTGATATATGATGTATATATTACCTAAAAACGGCCATTATTTGTTATGGTTGTAAAGCAAATATAATACGCTTTCATTTGATACATATTTTAAATGATATTTGATTACTAAAAATAATATGAGGCAAAGGAAAAACAAGACTTATTCAAAAACGAAAATATTCAAAGATCCATATATTTGGTCTTTTTGAATATAAAGTTTTGGTCATTTAAAATATGTAAAAAAATGTCTTAACATGTTTGATATTGAAGAAAATAGATTGCAAAACTTAAAACAATTTTCAGAATCGGGAATTGAGATGCCCTTCGGGTTCTATAGACCATGAAACTTACACAATTTCAGTGAAAATATCAGATTTTTCGTCAATATTTCATTGGGGTAGGGGTACGTTTAATTGCGCTATGGAACGTATTTGGCATAGAAAATATAAAAACTTGGGTTTTTTGTAAAGCTGATACAATAAGCTAATATTTTTATAACTGGGGAGCATTTGGTCAACATTTTGAAGCAACTGAAAGAAAAACTTGAACGAAAAACGAAATTTTCAAAAATTACGGTAGGTGGGTCCAAATGGGCCCGATTCCACCATTGCGTGCAGGTTATGCTAGTGTTAACATGTTTTATTTTGAAGATGGGATGTACGCGAACTTAAAAAAAATAGGTGGGGTCCGGAAGTGGGGGGGGGGTGCATGGGGGGTTATTCCAGCCCATGGACTACATTAGACAGATACAAAGCACAGAATAGAAATCACAACATTCAAAACAAAGGCACTCGCAGTGTGAACTCCAGTAAAACTGAGTGTGACATCAGGTGCTCCGGAAGGGTAAGAATGTCCTGATCTGTTAAGAGAAGCCGTCACACTGTGAGTGAGTCAATTAAGGAAAATGTCAGAATCGGTAGTCAAATCCGGGAAGACATGAATCTAGCTGGAAATGTCCACTTTTATTTGGGATAATGACACGTCATATCTTTCAATGATGTCATGGTGACGGCAATAGAATTCCTTGAGGGATGAAATTAACATAGATTGAACAAATCCCTGACTAAATTTTAAATTGTAGGGAGTTCGAACCTTTTATTTATTGTGCCGTATTTTCAATGTGTGTGTATTTTCATTGAAAATTGTTGTATTTCACATGTTCGCTCGGTGAAAATATATTGTATTGGATTGCAATAAAGGTATTTAGGTTTTTATGTAATTATAACAAAAACCCGGATGTTTGACACTTGATTCTTACATTTACATGTATAAGTTAGTTCTTTTGCTAAACATGATCAAAGGTTCTATTGGAATCAAATGTATACCAACATCCACAAACCTAAATACTGTTCAGAGGGAATCGTTTGTTTCGCGCTAATAAGGATTGAAAAAGATGTATCCCTGTCGAGTAGTTTACATATTTCCTCTTAGAGTAGTTCCGACCATTGATTCCTTAGACATACGTATTTCTCTAACCTTTTCCATATCAAAAGCTGTAAAATATGTTGCCCTTAACATTTAAAACATGTACGTCAATCTCTCAAGACATTTTTAAAGACATTGGCATTACTTTCTTATCTCTTTTTGATCGATTGTAATTTTACTGTGCAATGTCCATGTAAAACCTAGAAAATGATAATTTCGCGCCAAAATTTGACCCCAAAAAATGAGATATCCAAAAATAGAGCACACAATCCTTTAACATTTTCTTGCTTATTCACAATCCCTTATCATGCCCTTCCAATTCAGATCAATTTTCTAAAATGTCCAATATTTGCATTTAATGGTGGTAAACTAACAATGAATGTATATAGTGTAAAAACCCATTAGACAAAGTCTCTACAAATATATGATAAAACAATGTCATGGAACAACGCTTTTATTGTTGTTCTTCATTATGAATTCTTCATGAGTTGACTACCTTAATTTCTTCAATAGTAAATTATTGATACTGTAAACTTATTGTGTTTAATCGAATATTCTTTTCAGGTATTCTAACAGTTCTAGTATGGTAAGTGTTAAATATATAACGGATTGAAGGTTTCCCACCTTTTTTCAACGATTGACAGATTTTAGTTTATTCCCCCTAAAAGTTGAAAAAAAACAAAAGGACAAACCCAGAAATGAAAGAAATATAACTCCAAAAACCTACGCGTTCGATTCAATCAACAAAAAAAAAGAACAGGAAATATAATAATTCAGCTCGATTTAATGTCATTGCATCACCAGAGCTGACCTACAGAAAAATGGAAAATCATACACATATTCAATGTGACGAATACCAAATTGAGGTCCCTGCACCCCCAACAGAACAAAACTTTCGAAAACACAGCCGAAATGTAATTTCGTAGCAAAGCGTACCAAAAACCTAAAGGCACAAGAAATCCTGCTTGGTTAGTGATACATATCCAGAGACCGACAAACCAGTATATGAATATGACTGTTAGGAAATAAACATATCATGTATCGTTATAAAAAACGTACACAGTAAAAAAAAATTAAAAAAAAAACAATTTTTGGGGACATTTTTGCTAAACTCAGTCCTACTACCTTAAGTGTACTATTTTACTGATGATATCTGTTGTCGTGGTACATGTAAGAATGGGAAAAAAGAATTGATGATAGATTGATTAAATCAAAACATTTTATCATCCAACGAGCAGTATTAAAGCACCAAGATGAATTCTCTTATTAAAATCTACAAAGTTTTTAAACATTCATGGAGAGTGTAAGTTTCAGTATGTGGTAACACCCTACTTTCCTATTGCCTCCTGATGACAAATACGGCTGATGGTTTGTGAGAAAAAAAGATCACAACTTATGCTACTTCTGGTCATTATATTGGACTTCATTTTTGAAATGTCCTTTTTAGCTCACCTGGTCTGAAGGAAAATATGATCTATTGTAATCACTTTTTGTCTATCGATGGTGCAGTCGTAGAAAAATAACTATTATCTTCTATTCAGAAACCACTTAACCGATTCGAACCAAATTTGGCAGTAATTATTTTACGAAAGGATATGGAGTAAATGAACATGAGACCACAACACATAACTCCAACTGCAATAATTTTAATGAGCTGTATGGCCATTTCGGAAATTTATTCCTCATCAGCAGCACTAGAACCCAAACAAAGGAAATCTATAATTTCAAAAAAATGTTTAAAATGCATTAAACCAAACGAAATCCGAATAATCAGTAATATCAAATATAGCTAAGGTCAAAACTACGATGGAGGGAGTTAATCCTTCGGTTTTAGAATTTACATAAATTTAGATAATAGTAATTGAACAAAGTGTACACATGAAATATAATCTCATTTACAAGTACACCATATCTAAGAAAAATAAAGAGTATACATCTCTACCACGGGGAATTGTTTTACCAACTCCACGCTGCAATAAAAGACAAACTCCTGTATTAAATATTTTCCGAAAAGATATGGAGTAAATGAACATGAGACCACAACACATATGTTAACTCTAACTGCAATAATTTTAATGAGCTGTATGGCCATTAAGTAAGTTCACGGAGTTATTTCCTATCAGATTTGCTAATTTCTTTCATAACTAGAATCAAGCATGGCCGTAAGGCAAAGATTAACAATGAAGGGATATGGAGTAAATGCAAATGAGACAAAATCTCTACAAATACATGGTAAAACACAGCAATGGAACAACGCTTTTATTGTTGTTCTTCATCTTGAAGTCATGTACATTTTGATAAGCTGAAATTTGAAACATCTGGTGAGAAACTGAGAGACAATCAAATTGCTCTCCTGAATTAACCAAGTAGTGTTCTCTCAAATTTGTTTCTTGGTGTTGATCAGAAATCCAACATGGTCACCAGTGACCACAAAAAGTTTAACATTTGACCCTATTGAAAAAGCATTTAAATATCTTCTGTGTAAAAACATGGATTATTTGAGCTGAAAAGTATTTAAAATCTTCTTCTCTGAAAATTCTTGGGTTACTGGGTCCAAACTTTATGAAAATGGTCAATGGCTAACTCCTTTTCAAAATTGTGTCCTACAGATCTGATTCAGATTCAACATGGCCACCATAAAGGTTCAGAAAAATTCATTCCAACATTCATGTCAGCGACCATAGAATTAAGTATGAAACAAGATAAGATCAACATTAGCAACTTTCTGATGCATTTTCTTGACATAAACTTTTTTGCAGCCTTAACATGTGAACTTGTTTCGTTTTAGGGATTTTCCCGGTGTTAAAGCAGACGACAGGGATATAAATCGAGTTGTCAGGTAGTCATTTAGGAAATATCCTCTAACGTTGATCGATATCCAAAGTGTATAAGAAGTTCTTAATTACTTCTAGCATGAAAACAAACAAATCATAAAGAAAGCGATAGTCATCTCATTGACATCAGAAAACACAAAAAAAAACTTTGGTAAAGCAAGTATGAAACCGATCCGTCAGCAAAAAGCAAGTGAAATCTTTAGGGTGTGTCAACTTTACTAAATTTCATATTGAACCTTTTTATTTTTTGTGCTTTCATCTTACTTGTGTGTTGACGATGCTTACTACGTCGTAAAACGCTAGGTTTTTTTGGCATCAGCAATTGTTTGACTGGTTTGAAATATTGACTACATTCGGTTGCAATTTTAGAAACCAGTTGATGTTTACACAATCATTTCTCCGCCAAGTTGCTCCTTTGCGTTGCTTGACATTGCTGCATTGCTGGTGTTTTGACATTGCTACATTGCTGATCTTGTTTAACCTATTTAATTCATAGTTCGTTTTATGACTTGCTTTAATAGACCTATATAGTTAAACATTATAAATTAAACCAGAAAGAGGACAATGAAATACGATCACATTTCTGAAAAAAATTAAAGTGAGGGTCAGTAGAATGTACCCCATCTGGATGGATATGTCTCGTCATGACATCGATTGATTACATAATCTTTTAATTACCCTTGACAATCAAGGAGAAAATGTTACAAACACAGAGAAAATTATTTTCCTGAAGCCTGTAATCCTAGCACTAAAAAGTTCTATTTATAAAATTCTGTCGTAGGGACCGTTTTACCACAACGTTTTCTGGTACTTATAGCGCATGTGTAAGGGCACTAGACGTACCAGATATCACTGTAGAAAAATGGTTCCCGATGAAGAACTCCATTATTCATATCGTACATACATATGTAAAAGAAAAAAGTATAAAATTACTGAAAAAAGGCAAAATGGTAGTAAAATTGAAGTGAAATAGGACATAGTCCGGTCGTCAAGGAGTATCAAGCTTTCAAGGTAAACAACTGTTTAAATATATTGCTGTCAGATTACAGGGTGAAATCATAGGATTTTTAAACTAGTGCTTTTTTTAAATATTATCTAAAATTACTTTGTAACTAATAAATGTATCCTGAAGAAAAATTAGCCATATTATATCGAGAATAAGGTTTTTTTTTAGTCACATAAATTTTATTGATCAAAACAAGTTTACAAAATATTATGCATGTTAATTTTTTTAACAGTTTGTATATAGTTCAAAAATAAAATCTGTATACAAGTTAGTTTCATACCATAACTGTTTATATTTTTGCATATAATAAGCAGCATATAATGAATGTTTTTAATGCATATGCTCACCTGTCAAACCAAAAACAAGTTTTTCACAGATTCCTATTTTCTTTGAATGTTCTGTGCCTGTCTTGGCGTACGAAGATATAATGATTTTAGGTCTATATTTCGATAATATTTTAGATGCTCTAAACACTCTGTTCAATTAACCATTTGCTTTTTAATCCTGCGAACATATATATACTATCTTATGATAATGAGACTTGTGTTTAAAATTCAAACAAAACCCCAAGAGTACATGCAATTAGTGACATATTTAGTAAGTTATGCCACACTTAGACATCAAGTTATCAGCGAACTGCAGCCAAAGAGAGCGAATAAAAGGACATTCACTGAACAAGTGGATTAGTGTTTCCTTGACAATAACTACATAATTCAGAGTCGGACAGACCACATTTCATCAATTTGCTGTTAGTGTACAAAATTCTAAGATTTATCTTATAATGAAATGATTGTAGTTATGAATTAAGCATATTTTTGAAAGGAACCTGGTAAAATAGGTCCCAATTTTCGTGTATCTCATTAAGGCATATATCTAATGCCCACTTGTTCTGTGAATGTAAAGGCTTTCACAACCTTTTAGCTGGCACACATTAGCAACATATGCTTGGAATTTATTTCATTTAATTTATTTGCATGATTATTACGTAAGATCAGTTTCCATTTTGTTGGAATTGCAAGTAACAAGCCATGGCAAGTAACAAGCCATGGTATTCAAAAAAATAGTTTTAATATCATATTTATTTTTCAATCCGTCTAAAGATAGAAAGCCGCCATCTTCTTTAACTAAATCATTCAAGAAAAATATTCCATATTTGACTCAATGAGAGAGAAAGATTGGATGACCGCCAACTTTGATCACCTCATTGTGCCAAATAGACTGAGACAATATGACATATATATCGAGAATAACTTTACATACATGTATGTGTGATATTTTATCTACGTTGTATTAAGCCCAACACACTGATCTTTAACTTGCAAATGAAAAAACCTAGCTGGCATTCGTTTTCTGCAGAGGAGTTCAGTGTGGCATTGACTCCGACTGTCTGTCAAGATGTCCACCAGGCGAGCTAACAGAGTGTGAACATAACAGCTGCCATTGTCACCATGCCGGAACGTGAGTCAAAAATATTAATACCAATTTAATAATTGATCTCGGTTAATTCATATCTCATGTTGTCAGCAGACAGTATTTAATTATAAAAAATATGAAAATTTTTCAATCTCCCTTATTTAGCAGTTCACGTTTTAATCAGCTCCAATAAAACCAATCGGGAAATGGAACGAACCTTTACAGGAATGAGGTATGGAAGGTCCTGTACGAAATAAGCAAAATTAATTCCGTTACTTAAGAAATATAAATAGCCGTCAGCTGAAATAACAGTTAACATTGGGCCCGATAAGAAATAACGTTTATATCGGAAAACGAATACCTAAGCAAGAACGAGGAAAGGGGGAATTCTAAAATCAATAAATCATAATTGCGGCAATTCAAATCCAGCACAAATTGAGACAGCATGACAAAGACAAAACAAATGAACAAAAAATGAACAAGAACGCCACACAACTAAAGAACTAGCAGTGTGAACCCCTAAAATCGCCCAAGCCCCCTCCTCTCCACCCCGCCATGAAAAACAAATCGTCGCCCCCCAAAAAGATGTATAAAATATTTACATTTGTCATTAATAAATGACACAGCATCATCTATATAGAGGAAGGTGAAATTAAAAGATTTAATCAATGTCTCTTTTTATCATGTAGAACCCCTTGAATGAAGTACGAGTATAAGTAAAGAAACAATTTGGCCAACAGTGGAGTGCTTTCCAGGTTGCTGTATCTTTGAATCTAACTGACCGAATTCAACAAATATACTGTCTATAAAAAATCTATTGTGTTAGATATGTTTTCTTAAGAATATTTGTGTCTTAATCCGAGTGGTGTCTCACAAAATAAATTATTTCTCGACCATCTACGAGTGCCATTTTTTCAATATCTTACACGTTTTTTAACTCGACATTTAAACGGGGAACTTATTTGCTCTTAATCTGTAGATAATTAGAGCTAAGTTCTAAGGCCGAATAATTTGCTCCAACTGCACTTGAATTGCCAAAGATGTGGTTTACCATGATTGGCTTTTTGAATCGGAATGGAATTCAGTTTAGATCGACACATCGTCCATTTAAACGCATTTTCCTCACATTAAATTTTGTGAAATTATGAATCGAGATTGAAACTGTTTCCTATAGTTCCTGGCATGACACAAACCCGGATAATGTGTTTATTTTTTTTCTTTCAGCGGGCATTGCCACGATGATCTTGATTGCAAGTGTCCCCTCCACGAAAACCCAGAATGCGCACATAATACGTGTCACTGTCATATTGGATCGTAAGTGCTTACTGTAAATGCATTGCTTAATTTACTTATCGTATCATGGATTTATAGGGATTTTGACCCATATTCAATTACTCCATATCCCTTATTTTGTTCATATGATATATCAAGAAAAATTTAATTATGATATTGTCCCTTAGGCCGCTTTTTTGCATTTACAGTGGTTGAAAAATATACTGTGGAAGTACTTATATTTATGGACATAAATTTTCGTGGTTCTCATAAATAATAACCCCTTTTTTGTGGGTCCTCTAATTCGTAAGTATTTAAGCTTTAGATAAAAATACATTTCGTTGGGAACTTGATTTCGTTGTTTAGTGAACAACTAAATCAACGAAAATTAGAACCCTAAGAAAAATAGTTCTTTCATAGTATGTTTTATGTATATATATATTATTTCTTTTTATTTCTTCACGCTTTTATGTGCGGTATATGAGGTTTCTCAAGGCTTGAGGCACAGATATACCCAATTAATTCCGAGGCTCTGCTTTGTTGAATGCTCAATCGTTGTGAGAAATCAGACCATAAAAGGAAAATTTGATGACGGCCAAAAGTGGGTACCCTTGGAAATTGCTCCATGTGCTTTAAATATTTCTTATGGAAAAAAAGATTCGGCCTCGGTTTTTCTGTGGTAATCAAAACTGCTTTGTCTTTTAATGTTAAACTATTTCTTTCTGTCGTGATTCTGTTATCTTCTTGCTGTCATGAATTAAATGAAAATACTGCTCTCTAGACGTAACTGTTTTCAATAAGTCAGTCATCATGCTTCTGAAGCAAAAAGTGCGAAAAAAGACGCATTTGTGAAAACTTTTGTATAATGAAACCTCACACCTAGTGGGGTAAATGTCAAAAATAGCAATGGTTTAGCTAAATTATGACGACCTGTTTTAGCGGGTATAATTTCCTATTATAGAATTTTCTGAAATTTTCTATGTAGAAACATAATTGTATTATTGTTCAAAATGCAAAATAAAATTTGGGGGTCATCGTGCATTTAAGCACAAAAAACTACAATTGAGAAAATATCAGGATCTTACATAGAATGATAAAGAAAATAATTATATGAGAGGATACCTTGAAAAATGCATTATATATTTTGTTCATATTTTGCATGTGTTTTGAAATCATTATATAGTTTACATATACAGAAAAAGTAAGGGTCACCGTTGAAATAAGAGAGATAAATTGCGACATGCTACTTTCTCTAATGATATCTATGTTTAATTCTTTTATCAAATTATCTCCCTTGAATAATTTCTGTGTTCTGTAAATCCAGCAACAAATTTATAACTCATGTGCTTTAGTTTCAATTGTGTCATGAAAATTTTGTAAAAGTGATAAGGAATAACAATTTTAAATACTTTTGAACTTTCTTTACATTTTTAATAAATATTTTGTTAAACTCTTAATGAATGAAACCCAAATGAACAAGTATTAGACAAAAATGGCGTAATAATACCACTGAGACACCTTAAACACTCCTCGTTTTTCTAAGAAATGTTTTAAGACAAGTTACATATCACTTTAACAACTAATTGGCATATCTGTAGACATATCTTCCAGATTTTCCATGTAGAACGATTTAGCAAAAAATGTAGAAAATGTCCATTTTTTATCAATATCGCACAAAACATTGAGTTTAAGTCAACAAATGGCTGTTAAATTACGCAATCACAATATAATTCATGCATCATTGTCATGTACAACACACAATTTGTGTGTCCTGGTTAATTCTATGCGAAAATAGACAAAAAATGATAATTTTAGAGTAAATTTGTTAGGGTAGGGGTAGGTTTTAAGGATTTAGAAAGTTAATAATACTTCAAAATTGCCATAATTTGTACCACTTGTAAAGAAGACCTTATGTACTTCCATTTTATACCAACTTTTCATGAATTTGAACCACTCATAGATAAGATGAGGCAAAAAAGGGACAAGACTTTGTCGAAAACCAAAATATTCAAAGATGTGTTTTATTTGTCTGTTTAAAGTGATATTTTGGTCATTCGAAACATATTAACATTATGTAAACATGCTTAACTTTTAAGAGAGGGCATCAAAAGACTAAAATAATTCCAAGCATTATGAAATGAAATAACATACTGGTTTCTAAGGACCATTGAACTTACACAACATCATGAAAAATCTCTAAATTTATGTCCGCATTCCGAATGAGTAGGAGTAAGGTTTTCAATTTTTATAACGCATTTAATATAGAAATGGTACTTCTTATGTGTAATATTTGAAAGGTAATAGGCGATCATTCTGTACCATTTTTTTACAGATGAGACGTACCAATCAACAATTTGAAGCAATTGAAAAAAAACTTTTATCAAAACCGCAATTTTCCAAAATTTCGTGGGATGGATCTAAAAAGGGGACCTGTTCTAACATTGCGTGGAAGTTATGCTCATATTAACATATTTGATTTTGAAGAGGAGATAT
>MJUU01056866.1:0-31452 GCA_002080025.1 Modiolus philippinarum | reverse complement strand
CTACAAGGTTTGTATGACCTTTATGTTATGAACAAACGAAAGTAGGTGTGACAACAAACTCATAAAATTCGCGTAGAAAAAGTAGGTGCAACAAGAAACTAATAGAACTCGTTCAGACGAAACAAACGCAGGAAGTCATAAAACTCGTTCAGACAAAACAAACACAAGTAGTCATAGAACTTGTTCAGACAAAACAAACGCAAGTAGTTATAGACTCGTTCAGACACAACAAACGCAAGTAGGTGTGACAACAAACTCATAGAACTCTTAAAGACGAAGCACACGCAAGTATGTTTGAATACAAACTCATAGAACTGGTTCAGACAGAACAAACGCAAGTAGTCATAGAACTCGTTCGGACAAAACAAACACAGGAAATCAAAGAATTTTTTCAGACCAAACAAACGCAAGTAGTCATAAAACTCGTTCAGACAAAACAAAAGCCAGTAGTTGTAGAACTTGTTTAGACGAAATAAATGCAAGTTGACATAGAACTCGTTTAAACATAATAAACGCAAGAAGTCATTGCACTCCTTCAGACAGAACAAGCGTAATGAGTCATATGACTCCTCCAGACAGAACAAGCGTAAGGAGTCATAGGACTCCTTCAGACAGAACAAACGCAAATAGTCATTAAACTCCTTCAGACGGAACAAATGCAAGTAGTCATAGAGCTCATTCAGAGGGAGCAAACGAAAGTAGTCATAGACCTCGTTCGGACAGAACAAACACAAGTATTCATAGAACTCGTTCAAACGGAAAAAACACAAGTAGTCATAGAACTCGTTCATACAGAACAAACGCATGTAGTCTTAAAACTCGCTTAGGCAGATCAAACGTAAATAATCATAGAACACATTCAGACGGATCAAATGCAAGTAGGTGGGACGACAAACTCACATAACTCGTGCAGATGGAATAAAAGTAAGGATGACAATAACTTTTATTGATATAACTAGGCCATAAAAACGCACGAAAAATTGTATGTGTAGTTATTAATAAATAAAATTTCATGTTCTTATTAATGCTTTACTACTATAATGTCCATACTTTTAACCAAAGCCTTCTAAACTCTGAAAGAATTCGTTGATAACTACTGCAATAGATGTTTTGAAAAAAAATATAAAAAATAAAGATATTTTTGGTCAATTAAACAATCTTTGAAAGTCAATAATAAATTTAAAACACCTGAAGATACTTTTGTTTCAGTTGACATTTTTATTTCTCCATGTCATACACTACATAGCTACAATCTTAAAAAAGAAAAACTATCCTGTCTTACCTAGTGGACATTTGATTTAACTGGACACACTTATAATTGTTACAGTGATGATAAAAGCGACAATTATGTTAACTGGACTTGTTTTGACACGATCACTCTTTTAACATTGTGCCTTGATAAAACTTATGTTCGCTTCAGTTGTAATGTTTCAAACGAATTATATTCCGAAGACAGATAATAGTATTGCCTGAGAGATGCAGGATTTAACAATTATTCATTCTTGGGTGTAAAAAAAAACTTAAATTTCAAAATATCAAGTTTTTGTGGGAAATGATGGTCTCAATCCATTTGGCCACTGATTATTTTCTAGGATATCATAATCATACAGATACAACGGTACTTTTTTAGCTTACCAATTTAATGACTGTTGTTTTTGTTGATAATATTCAATAATGGTACTTTCACAAGATCAATATGGTTTTTAGCGGAATAAAAACGCATAGCATACTTTTTTAGCTTACCAATTTAATGACTATTGTTTTTGTTGATATTATTCAATAATGGTATTTTCACAAGATCAATATGGTTTTTAACGGAGCAATAAAGTAATATTGAACGAGGGTTTATCTGTTTTCAATATTATCTTTTGCTCTACGTTTAACCCCATATTTATAAAGTATAGAAGTGCCACAATTGCTGTAATATCTTAAGTGACTTGTGACAAACGTCAGGGGGACGGTATATCTATTGTGGGTGTGAAAGGGGTGCGGCCTGGAAATGTAAATAAAAGTAAGTGTGCAATATGATGATTTATCATGATCAACTGTGCAATATGATGTTTTATTCAGCAAGTATGTTTCTTTACTTTATACATAGAAATAAAAGTATATATATAATAAAAGAGTATATGTATTGTTTATTGCTTTCTCATTTTATTTTGCAGTAGAAGATATTATCAAATGAAGAGGACATACTCAATAGAGAATAATTAATGTGAAAAATTCAATGACATTTATCTCAGTAATTTATATAGTTAACTATGCATAATAAAAATTCTATTTCATTTCTGTTCTGTATTGAATTAGCCTATGTTTAGTTTAAACTAAATTGAAGTCTATGAAAGGGTCTTTTAATGTTTAGGCAAATGAACCACAATTAAACCATAGACAAATTAAAGTTGGATTGAGTATCCCATCAAGTTCAAATCATACCAAGAAATCCCTGTTTACGACTGTGTTTTTAAGGCAATTGTATTAATATATTTGATAAGTATTCGAGTTGAATTCCCCTTTAGCATTAGAAAGGCTCATATTGAGGAAGCAGAACATGTTTTAGGTGAAAATGTACCAAACACGAAATTCTACACAATACCATTTGGGTCAACTAAAAAACTCAATTTATGTTTTTAATCTACTTTAATTCAAAAAGTCTGACACTAATCCCCTTATTCAGAATATTTTTGCAGTGATAAGAACAGGTAGACCCGACTTCAATGCATTTTCACGGATTGGTCTAACGATTCGGAAATAGTAGCAGCACCCACGGTATGTGCCAAAGATACTGGTACTCGCTCTCTCCCTCCTGGATAATCAATGTCCACCGCCAAAGTCCAAGCGATCCTTTTTAGCTTAGAATTGATTACAAAATCAAACAAATCCAATTTCATTATCTGCTATCATTCACGATTATGCCATCTTGCGATCCAACATTCTTAATTCAAAATACATTTATATTAAAAAAATCATTATACCTTTTAAAGCCCTTTCAGCAACTGGTAAGGATTTTTTTTTAACTTTGGGTTTCTATGGAAACAGTCTTTGGCCGATTTATATCAAGTTCTTAGCTCCTTAATCTGTAAGTATGTTCTACATTAATGGCACGGCCATTTGAAGACAAACTTGAAAGCATACTTCATGAAATTGAACCACAGTAGATACCAAATTTTATTAGCATTGTTTTTCTTATGGAGGACATATTGTTTCATACGCACTGTCATTGGACATTCTTGAGTAATTCATTCCTATCTGTTGAAGGATCAGAATGCTCCAACGTTGATCTAATACCATTGTCTATACTCTTTGAAGCATGTGTTGTTAACTTTGCTGATATCCGAAATTGATTTTACAGTGTTGCAACTTTGATTGACTTGTTCAATACTTTGCTGGCGACTAACATGACTAAATACAAAAAAAAATACTTAAAGAGGTTAACCTAAACAGCCAAATATATTTATAGTGTCACCAAAGGCATAGTCAGGGTGACATGTTATTCCACGATTCTTCCGATCATTCTTCTTTTTATTATTTTTCTTCTTCAAATACTTTTTCCGATCGATTATTTTGAAGTTAATTGATGTTATCAAATCAAAGAAGTATGGCCATTAAGGCGAGAGTTTTGATCCTATGTTGGGTCATTTTCAGACTATTCCAAAGTTTTGTAGAAGTTCGTGTAAAGTGATCTCTTGTACGTGTACATCTTTGAAATAAAATGAACATATGCAACACTTGTAAGTTTTCTGATTTCTTAGCAGTCAAACAGGGCTGTAAATAGCCTTTTGTGTCCGTTTTAGCTATTTTACTGCGCTTTAGAAGGGGGTACTACTAAAAAGACGCTAAGAACCATGACAAATTTTTTGTTGAGAATGTATAAACATTTGCCCTTCCAAATGTCAGTTAGTTTTTTTTGTTCTGGATGTCCTATGCAACGAGTTTTTACAAAATCCTACAAAAATTGTCATAATCTGTTTGAATTGCATTCAAGTGGCAAGTTCAAAGGCTTAATCTTTTATCTAAGTTTATGAAAATGCATTTAAATTGATTTTGTTATGATAGTGTATATGAAAAATGACCGGATAAAAAGGTTTTCGAGAAGATTTAATGCATTCGCAAAATTAGTTTGCTGAAGGAAATAAATTCACGGGAAAATGGCCCTACCTCTTTGACATGTACATAGATCAGCATAAGGAGGAATGCTCTCCGTCAAAAGAAAAATTCAAAATTGCCGACATTTTCAAGATGGCCTACTAATTTATTTCTAGGCAGCTTTTGGGGCTGTGAATGAGATGGAATCATCGAATTGGTTTTCTGGGATAATATCTGCTATTGCTTTTTCTTGTGATTGGAAATCTAGTTTTTTTGTTGTTCCAGTGTCTTTTTTACTTTTTATTCATTTTACCAATAATTTATGTTACTGTAGAAGCTCGTCTTAGACTTTTCATCTTAGATTTAATATGACTTTTTATCGTTGATCTTATTTACATGTGTATTTTTTTCATTTAATTGTTTGTTCATGATATAGCTGATATACAGTATTGGTTTGATTGAAAGGATCTTTTACGTGCAGACCCCCCTACCACGAGCCTATGAAAAAGGTCTAGCCGAAAATAAGGTCCGTGAGATTTTCATCGAGAACAGGGATCGAAACAAGACCTTGGCAATAGAAGTTCGACGCGCTTACCACTACACCATCAAATTATTTGGTGTTCTAAATATACTAATATATTGCTAACCCAGACCATTGGTCAAATAGATGTAGTCCAATACTTTGTTTATGAGTATTCTTGTAGAGAAATATGTATTTACCTCATGCATACAGGTCATATTTTTTTCTATTTTAGCGCATAAGTTGATTTTGTTTGCATGTTCCCTACTGGCAGCCATCTTTGATCAACATTGAGAGGTGATCATCCATGGACCATGGTTCAAATGGCTTGTTAAGTTTCTGAAAGGGTCTATTATAATACTGCCTACATGTACCGGCAGCCAACTTTAAATACCGAAGTTTAATCCTATCGACAGTTGTTTAGATTGTACAAGTAATTCCTGAACAATCTTTGCAATTTGACGAATTCTATCACCTGGAAGGGATGCCAGAATATAATGTTGGAATATTAAAAAAATTATATTTTCACAAATGATTGTTTTGCTTTTAAGGTGTCTGCAGGGTATTAATTTCCAATTATAGAATTTTGTGAAATTTTCTGTGTAGAAGCACAATTGTATTATTGTTCAAAATGTAAATTAAAATTTCGGGGTAACCGTGCATTTAAGCGCAAAATCTGAAATTGAAAATATCAGGAGTTTACGTAGAAATGATAGGAAAATGATCATATGAAAGGATAGCTTTTAGTGACAACATCTATTATAGAGTTTTTTCATATTTTGCATGTGTTTAATTATCATTATGTAGTTAACCTATAAAAAATTAAAATTAGAGATCACCGTTGAAATAAGAGAGAAAAAATGAAAAATATGAAATTCTGTAGTGATATCTTTGTTAAAATATTTTATGAAATTATCTCCCTTGAATAATTTTCTCTGTTCTGTAAATCCAGCAACAGATTTAAAGCTCATGTGTTTTAGCTCACGTTTTTGTAACGAAAATATTATAAAAATGATTAGGAATATAATTTTAAATATATTTCTTTTCATTTCAAATAACTATTTTGTTAAATGTCTTAATAAATGACACATTAATGAACAATTATTAGACAAAATTTTGCGGAATAATACCACTGAGACACCTTAAGGGGAAGTCGAAATATGGTTTGAGCAAAAAAAAAGCCGATCTTCTCATCTCTAAGCAGGGCATCCAAAATTCCATTATTGAGATGGGAGTTGGTGGCATTTCTGAAAAAAAAAATCACATAATAAATGTAAAATAATCGCTGATGAAAAATTATGATGTCTGTCTGTCTGTCTGCAAACTGGTTAATCTTTTAAGAGTTTTCAATCTGAAAAGCAACAAATACCGAAGCAATGAGGATGAAAGGGGCGAATTCCAAACTGAAAAATCCAAAATCACGGCAATTTATAACCAACACAATTGAGACAGAACGACAAAGACAAAACATATGAACAAAAATAACATGTAACGAAACCTTGTTCACAATATTTGTGGGGAACTAGTATTATTTGTATGTAGTATTTTAACCAAAACATGCAGAATGCACTAATCTTTATGTCATGCTACCTTTTCGTATCGTTGCCCTTGGGACAACTGATTTCCTGTAGATGATTTAATAGTGATTTACTGGTTCAATTACCTTTCCACAATAATAACTTTCAATGCAGATACGAATGCAAATGTCGGCAAGAAGAAACGTATTTCAAATATTGAACCATTTATCAATCACATGCTAAAGGATTGTACGCATTTGAAACTAAAACTTGGATTTATAATGATTCGTTTAGGTTCGTGACTCATCAAAGATACTTAAAATTTTACTTCTATATCATATTGAAGAAATAATTGGTTAGATGGATCTTCATCATGTGTTATTCTCTTTTGAAGTGTTGTTCGAAGGCGAAGTTCCGGGAAATAATTTCTACAAGCCTTTCAAAAAAATATTCAATTGGGAAAATAATCTCTGAGACTGTGTAATAATACTTAAAATTCTTAAAAGATAATTCCCTATAAAATGTTGAGTAGGGCTATCTTTTGTCAGGAAACGGAAGACAGTGATTGTAAGAGCGCTTTGCTAGTTTTATAAATGTTTTTTGACAATCCCGCATCCACGACCAGCAAAGACATGGATGTACGGTGGTTCGAAATTTAGCAAAGAATTCCGCTCAAACTGGTGCTAGAGGCAATTTTTAACATACTATGAGATAATGAAACGTATCACCCTAGGACACTCTTTCCCCCCCCCCCCAAAAAAAAACACACACACCCAAAAAAACACACTTTAATGACAGTAGCTAAGTTTAAGTTATTATCAACATTTCGTAACAAGCCCTTGTGTTCAGTGTAGAGGAGATTAAAACTTTGGGAATCCAACAATGCGAATAATGTATGAAAGCTGATAGACATGAAGTTAAGTGTCATAGCAGTGTAATTTTTGCCTGGGAATCATATTTGTCATATTATATAAACAATTTCTTTTATGTTGGCGATATCTATCAATAATGCTCAGAGCTTCTTTTCACGTACGCACTTCTAAACACAAATTAATTACGTTTCACAATCTTCAAATACTATATTTTTGGATGAATTGTGTCGTACTGTTTCGTCTTCATGGGCGGACAAACCTGTTTACTTGATTTTTACCACACTAACAATAATCATTATTTGATCCTAATCTTTGAACACATGCAGCGCTAGGGAAATTAACCCTTGTTACATATGAATTGTCAAATGCAAGCCTAAATTTGACTGCAGTCTGGTCCGTTAATACCGCGAATTGTCTGTTATAAATCGCCGTGGTGAATGGCACACAGGCACTTGTTTCGGAAAAAAATACCCCGGAGGGTATTTTTTTCTGAAACTAGTGCCTGTGGAATGTCACCGCGGCTGATAAAGTCTTCAAAAGTTCCGTAAAAGGGGTTCCAGTCAATTTTTTTACAGTTTTTATTGAGTGTGCCTACATTTTGCATGAAATTTTAAAAGTTTTGCAGAAAAAATCACGGGTTCTATTCCAGAACATCTCCTCTATGTGATCCGTTATTCAACCGAATTGCCCTGAGTGGCCGTCAGCGAACCAATCTTTCTGGCTTTCCTTTGAATGAAACCTTTTAAAATCCTGTAAAAAACTGACGACCACAAATAGTTTAAGGAAAAATAAGGTTTTACAAGTTTTGCTTTACTTTGTCAGTACTTTTGGGTAAAGATTGAATAATTTATTAATTTTTGTCAATATATATTCTGCAGGCGAATCATTACCTATGGCTATGCCAAAGCAAAGGCGCAGCTTTAAAGGGAGGTAAAACTTGAAAGATATACACATTTTTTTAATTAATTGGGTCAAGAAGATACTGTCCGTAATGTTTTAAAAACCAATGCCAAACCCTCTTTGAAAAATCGGTAGAAAACAAAACCATAATGTAGTTGAAATTTAGGAGACGTTGCTCAGGAGGTTGCTTCATTTTTAAGTGATAAATATTTTTGGGTAGAAATATGTCCGGGGGGTAGTTATTACTAGGAAACTAGGAAAATGAATCCGGGAGGACATATATTTCTAGGAAAATATGTCCTCGGACAACTATTCCTAGTAAAATAAATGTGCGGACATGTCTTTCTATGAGATTTATTCCGTCTTGCCAAATTTTCCTGACGGACATATTTCACGGCTACAGTACTTTAAATGAAAAAGACATTATAAAATGTTTTTACACGATTTATGCCCGTATTTCATATTTTATGTCTCCTTTACTGAAAGATATCCCGAATAAAACAAGTGCCTGTGATTGTACCGTATATTTACANGGGGGGGGGGGGTTCTTTTGAGTCTGAAGTAATTTTTTTCTGTGTTCTCGTTTTGGCCATGTCTTTGGACTTCGATTTTTGTAAATTTCACTTCTTTGTTCCTTCGGTTTTCTACTGCCGTTGTTTGACAACGCATAACACAAGGAGTCACAGCTACATCAAATGAAAATATTCAAGCTGTAATATCCTTTACCGGGTGGATCGTTAATCGTGCTTCAGAAAGGATGGTTCCAGTTGGGAGTTGGGTTTAAGGAGAGTGTAGTGCCAGTGAATTTTTTTGTTGATATTTTGCGTTTATTCAGCATGATTTTTTTTTCGTAAAAAGGGGTCCATAAGCGAGATCCTCCCCTCTTGTTCTACCAGTGCCATCTTCCTATTGTCCCTGATAAATACTGACAAAGGGAAGTCCTACAGTACACAACAGTTTTTCAGCGAGTGAATTCAGCTTCGCTTCCACAAAGGTTATACCTATCCTCATATTATATAACCTTAAATAAGCCGTCGTTTTTATATTTATATCGATCATTTCTTTTTAGATACTCTTTTACCCTTGTTCCTTGGTTTCTCAACCCGATCTCAATTATCTCCCTTTGTTTTGTTTAATCTAGAGTCAATGTTTTATCAGCTTTTGTCCTAACATTACCCCAAATATTGCATTTGTTTACAGCTCGCCGTCTTGATTGTTTTATCCCGTTTTGTATCCATCTGATTTTTTTGGGGTCATTTCCTCTATTGTTACCTGTATCTATATGCTTTTCTTATTAGGCAATATAAAATAAAATAAATTATAAATATATACATATTTTATTTTCCCCGTTATGAAGCAGTCATTAGTTAGGAATGGGGACTGGGAGATCACTAAAACAATTAAAGTAAAAAAATACATATATATATATATAAATGAATAAAAATATGCTACTTTTGTATTTCCCCCTCTTCCCCCTTTAAGGCCAAAACCTACCATCCTATCAAATTCCAGAGATGAGCACGCGAGCAGCATGCGCAGCGAAATCAGCACGCGAGCAGTGAAAACGAGCAGCGCGATTAGCGAAATTAGCACATGAGCAAACATTTCAACGGCGAATTTATAGCTTTTCCCAGCACAGCAGCAGCTGCAGCAGCAATTCCCGAGATGAACACCAGAGCAGTGAAAACAAGCAGCGTGATCAGGGAAATCAGCAAATGGGCATACCCTAAGACAGCGAAATTACCACCGCACAGTGGCTGCAGCAGCAGCGGTAGAAATATTCCCGAGATAGGCACGTGAGTAACGGGAATGAGCAGCGTGAGCAGCGAAATAATCAGGTGTATATACCCTTAAACAGCAAAATAACCACCACACAGCGGCTGCAGCAGCAGCAGCAGAAATATTCCCGAGATGAGCACGCGCTTACCTAAATGAGCACGCAAGCACCGAAATGAGCACACGAGCGTTTTACAGTTTCGGGAACGTCCCCAATTTTTTTCTTAGCTAAGTACTATTGACGTGTTATATACATTTTCGAGGTAATTTTGACAATCTAAATCGAATGGTGATATTACCAGCCCAGTAGTCAGTACTTCGGTGATGACCCGGAAACCGATTAAATGGGATCCTTACAATATCTAAATTTTTGTAAATTTTGTAGAAAACTAAGGAGTATCTCACTCATGTAAAACTCTGTCCTTAGCTGATTTTGGCTCTACATTTAGATCATATTGGTTATTTGTTCTCTTTCAGTTTTTTAACATCTTTCAGTTTATGGTCTTCCAAACGTTTAGATTTTATCTGCACTGATGAAACATAAGCTGTCGAAATGTGCATATGCAGAATCTAAATTCACAGTAACTTCGGTATTTAGTTTTTATAAAGCTCTGTCTCTAATAGTAGTTGTGTGAGGGTTCAAAAATTTCGGGAAAGGATCAAATTTCAATTTTTCCTGAGTAAAGTACTAAAGACATGTTAAACAGTTTTCGGATTAACTTTGACCATGTAACTTGAATGGTGGTATTTGTGAAGTCCTATCTCCAATAGTAGGGGTACTATGAGGGGTCCAAAATTTTGACAAGGGGGTCGATAAATGAATTCTAATATATATTCCAAAACGTTTCTCCAGGCTTGTGACTGGCTACCCTACGGACAGGCCGCATTACCCCATCCCCCTTTTTCTTCTGTGACTTTACATCGAGAAGTTGCTGTTTTTGATTGGCGGTGGTTCGAATCTGTCCAATAAGTCATCTAGCAGATATTTTCTTTTCTTAAGTGCATATTGCCAAGATTCTCTGGTGCCGTAGACTTCTTCTCTGAAACGTTTGTCTGTATCTCTGATCTTTTTGTGAATTGGATCTTTGTTGAAACCTGCATCAAAAACATCGTTTCCGTGTATCGCTTTCTCAAATGATCTCTAAAGAATTTATTCATATCTTCATATGTGGCTAAACGAGCCTTTTACGAGTCGTGCCCTTCTTCCATCAATTCTTCTACTTGCTTGGTGTATTCTGGCTCGAGTTTTGCCAATTGCTTAATTTACGATCAGCTTCCATGGAGACTCTTGGTCATCTTCATCGTCAGTGCTATCGTCCGTGGACTCTTGGTCATCTTCATCGTCAGTGCTATCGTCCATGGACTCACCTAGCGTATTAGAGTCGTTACTTTCTTCGTTGCTATATACGGATTCGTGATCGCTTTCTTCTAATATGTTGGACTCTGTCTCCGATTCAGTTGGTGAAGTATCTTCTATGTCGTGATTCTGATTCTTTTGGCAAACGAGATTGAAGTGACTATTGGTCCTGTATTCACAAACGTCGCAGTGATACACTATTGACGTCTTCTTCATTCTGTATTCGAAGTATATATTTTATGCTATATTTTACAGAACAAATCTTTAAACACTGTCAGATTGGGAATGTCACTGCTCCCGTGCTCGTTTCACTGCTCGGGTGCTCATTTCACCGATCGCGTGCTCATCTCGGGAATATTGCTGCAGCTGTTGCTGTAGCCGCTGTGTGGTGGTTACATGTATTTCGCTGTTTAGGGGTATATTCACGCGATCATTTCGCTGCTCAAGCTACTCACTCTCGGTGCTCGCGTGCTCATCTCGGGAATATTGCTGCTGCTGCAGCGGCTGTACGGTGGTAATTTCGCTGTCTAAGGTTATGTCTACATGCTCATTTCGCTGCTCACGCTGCTCGTTTTCACTGCTCGCAAGCTCATCTCTTGGAATTTTGAGAGGATGAAATAATTTGGGCCTTAAAGGGAGAGCAGGAGAAAAGAAAAGACAATAGTAACACATTTTCACTCATTTTTTTTAAATATATTTTTTTATTTTAATCGTTTTTAGTAACCTTCCAGGCCCCATTCCCTAACTCATGACATCTTCGAAACGGACGGGGAAAATAAAATATGTATATATCAATAATTTATTTTATCACATATTGCCTTATGAAAAAAAAGCATATAAATACAGGGAAAAATGGAGGAAAGGCACAAAAAAATCAATAATGTTACAGAACGGGATAAAACAATCAAGGCGGAGAGCGGTAAATAAATGCAATATTTGGGGTAATGTTAGGACAAAACAAAACAAAACATGGACTCCAGATTAAACAAAACAAAGGGGGATAACTGAGACCGGGTTGAGAAACCAAAGAACAAGGGTAAAAGAGCATCTAAAAAGAAATGATCGATATAAATACGAAAACAATGGCCTGTTAAAGGTTTTATGTTAGACAATAGTACAAAATAACATATAAAAGATTGAAGTGATGGACACAAAAAATTGAGATAAAGTACAACTATAAAGAACAAGACTTCTATTCGCTATAGTTATTCAAACAACACAATAGAATGCACATTTGTAGGATACAACAACAGAAGATGGCTTGGGTTAGAATGCTTAACCTGCATACCACTCTCACAGCATTGCACTACGTTTACGGTGTTCTACATTCTTGACGCTTGGAATTAGGGTTTATATATAATGTATTTATAGAGACTTTGTATCATGTTCATTTATTCAATACCCTTTCATTCATTAACTGCAAAGCATACAACATTTAGGGATATTCTAAAATTATATCATCGGTTTACATTCTCCCACCTGGGACAGGCGAATCAATTGTTTTCGCGGTGCAAGATTTTGCTTTGTAAGATAAGTTACGTGCATTTATTGCCGTCAATATTTTATCATATAAATTTAAAAGTATTTGTCTTAAAACAATTGCACGGAATATTGACTACTTGGAAAGACAAAATTTGATCTAAAACACATGAAAAATCTTAGATCTTAGGCAGCGAAAGAACCCCTGACTTCACGTGCTCCATGCATTATGGCGTCTTAAAAAAGTTAGTTAATTCACAGATGTCAGCAATGGTGTTTCCATTTGTCAGTTTTATTTTTGGATGCTGAGGTGGGGAAAAAAATTGAACACGGTGAATACTTCATACAAAAAAAAACAGAACCTAGGGTAAGATTTCTTCAACATTTTCTTAAAGAGTACTTAAATTTTACCCTTTGGTGTCAGCGATTTGTCTGTCTAGCATTTTCCGAGGTACTACATTCACAGGTATTCATTTCTAAAGTGAGCAAAGTTGTAGACAAAGATACACGTGGAATGAAAGAAAATTGATCTGGTGTGGAAGTGGTAGACGCAAAAAAATTCATGACACTAGCATTTTTTTTTTTTTTTTTTTTTTTTATGAACAATAAAATGTTGTTAAAAAAATGCTTAGCGGTCATCATTTGTTACAATGTTTCTTTTTCACAGACTTACATCTTATTAAAACATTTTGTGACTTACACACGTCAAATATATATCAACTACGGAGTTTCATTTTTTGTATGACGACTGCTTAATGTTAAACAGTCGTTCCTTCCTAAACTTAAGCTGGTCTCGTTTCCCGTTGTTGCTTGTTTTAGTTTTTTTCCTGGCATTCGTCTTTGGTATATGTTTTTGCATCCTTTAGAACTACAATGAAGGTTATACACGTCCGACAAAGTTTCTACAAATATCCAATGAAAACAAGAAATGGAACAACTATTTAGTTTTGTTCTTTATCTTGAAGTTATAGTAAACTTTTTCTATGTAACCATCAGTCTCTTCTTTTTCGGCCATTGAAGATTGCATATCAAATTGGTACAGTGTAATGTGCAGAATAAACATTTGTTTGGATCTTGACAAGGAAATTGATAGAAGATATTCATTCTACAAATTTCGAGGTCGAAAGTATACATCCCATGTTTCTTTTGTTTTTCAGCCATGTGAATATGCCACTGAATCGGACAACTCTCTAACTGATTTCTGCCATATCGTTGAGGTTGTTGAGGATGTAGATGGTTTCAAGCTTCATATGCGGGAATCTGAATTTGATGCATAATTATTAAAATTAGGAGACATAAACATTTCCATAAGACATCTTTGCATGTACATTTCTGTTATATATTATTACATGAGAGAAATATTTGGACCCGACCTGTGAGGCATATTGTAACGCTGTCACGATGTTTCTGTTAGACGGAGTTTCATATTTTGAACAATCAAAAGAACACTTTTTGAAAACACAAAATAAAGTGCAAGTTAAAGACCGATTTACTTCTTATATTGAAAATAAATTTGTGCAGCCTAATCGATAATGATCAATATTGTTTTTTTCATTATATCTTAAATTCATGTTTAATCTTTTTATATAGGCAATGTGTAGATTCTTTGCTGGAAGAGCAAAAAAGAGTTTCATCGTACAGCATTATTGTTTTATTACTTACGCAAGAAAAATAATGGCATTTGTGTATACTTAAAATGACCGGAAGGAAAAAGTCGACATTTTTACAACCCGGCATAATAAACGGTTATTTTTCTCAGGCCATGAAATAATCGTTTATTTGCCGGGGGTGTGAAAATATCGACAGTTTACTTCCGGTCATATTACGTTTTCGAAAGTACGTAATAAATATTTTAAGACATGGGCATTTCCATACTGGGATAATTTTCAAGATTAAGTACTGGAATATAATTAAGATAAAGTACTTCCTTAACTCCTTGGCAAGGCCCGGGAGATAAAGAAGTGCTTTTTCTAACACTTGTACTTTGATGCTTGTGATTTTATTCTTCGTATGAGGTAGAGTTACTTAATAGGTGAGGAATGGTTGATTTTTGTTTTAAATCTCTAGAAAATTGAAATTACTTCTATGGCGGAATGTGCAGCTGTATGATCAATCTGTGGTCAGCTTTACTGTCAATTAATAGTAAGTGTGAACGAAACCTATTGATAAGTTGACGGCGTGCTTGGAATAGTTCATTGAGATTTGATTGGTCGCTAGAATGTTTGGTAGGCGTTTCCAATATTATTTGACATTTAGGAGAGGATCTACCACATGTTTGTAGGCCAGTTGCACGATTCACACAATATACGACGGTCAAGTGGAAGAATTCCTTGCAGGTTTGGACTACGGATTATTGGCATATAAACACGAGTTTTTGAAGAGTGCCGTTACAAGCGAATCAACTCTATGTTTCCTTCGAGCAAATGAGGTAGACAGTAAGCTTAAGCACGTTGAAGGTTATCTGTAATAAAAGGGGACATTACAACTTAAATTTACATGCCCAATCCCTTCGGCCCCACCCCCCCTCCCGAAAAAAAGAAAGATTTTGCAGTGTATATAAGTATTTATCTCTATTATCAAAATTGTGTATTTAAATGGGTTGTTTAATATAGTAATTAGGATGTACTAATCATTGCTTATTTGATTAATTTTGTGTATTACCATTCACAAAAACAATTTCTCATTTTAGGTCGTGTTAAAATGACAACTATCATTAGTATATGATTTATGATATATGTTTTAATTGCTTGTTGATAACAATGGTAAGTTATCCTAAAGTAGGAGTAATTTTTAAGAACCTGGAAGAATGAATTTCGTTTCGTCCGAACCCAAATTTTCTCTTCATCCCACATCTGAGCGAGTACGTGAATATCGCTTGAAAAATGTTGGGAGTACTCGAATATTAATTTGTGACAAAATTGATATCCTTAATATAGATATATATTAATATTAAAGATACTGCAGACACTCTCAAGTCTACATCTTATCTTGACCTTTATCTTGAAATGGACACTTAAGGAAGATTAAATACTAAACTTTATGACATGACAAGAGTGATGACCTTGACTTTTGAATCGTCAACTTCCCATTCTTGTGCGGCAATATTCCAGAAGCGTCGGTGAATGGAGTGTATAATATATCACAGCTCATTCGTTATTCAAAAGCTTATGACATAAATGAGGACCTCATTGGTAGAGCCCGAATCTTAACACTTAAGCGACTGAACCAGGGGTATTTTGCTCCAAAGTTACATGTCAGTCATCCCTCTTGCAGTTTTGTGGACATAATGGACATTGAATGCTTACTCTTCGGGACCACCTGAGTCTTCCCCCGGTGTTTTGGTGGGGTCCATGTTGTTCATTTGCTTTTATTATACCCCCGCTCTAAAGGAGAAGGAGTATACTTTTTTAATTTTGTCCTCTGTTTTACCTTTGTCTGTCTTTCCGTCCGTCACACATTTTTGTTACCCATATCTCAGGAACTATACATGTACATCATAGCAATATAAAATTTTATATACTGCTTTACATTGATACCTCCATCGAACATTTACTTCCTGTTTGCCGACAACTTGGAATTTTCCCTATACAGTGGCCAGATAAAATTATTCGTAACATGATTCTCAGAAACTGCTCATATTTTGCATGAAGCTTTATATATGTATGATGTACATGTCTAGTGGGATTCATTTTCGGATTTGTCAAACATATACTTCCTGTTTGCCAGCAAGTTAGAATTTTTCCTATATAGGTGTCATCTTTAAAAAAAATTTTCGTAACAGAGTTTTCAACAACCATAAATTACATGGTACTCATATTTTGCATGAAGCTTTAAATATGTATAGTTTATCGTGGGATTCATTTTCAGACCCATCTGATGTACGCTTCCTGTTTGCCGCCAACTTAGAATTTTTCCTATTCATCGGTCATGTACAAGAACGAGAAAATCAAAAGAACCCATATTCATTTGTTTTTTAGCTCACCTGGCTATGCCAGGGTGAGCTTTTGCCATCACTTGGCGCCCGTCGTCCGTCCGTCGTCTGTCCGTCCGTCCGTCGTAAACTTTTTTTTCAAAAATCTCCTCTGAAACCACTGGGCCAATTTAATCCAACTTGGCCTGTGTCATCACCAGGGTATGTTGTTTAAAAATAATGTGTTCGGTTAGTCCGATGACCAAACAACATGGCCGCTGTTACTAAAAATAGAACATAGGGGTAAATTGCTGTTTTTTTTGCAAATAACTCAAAAACCGTTGCAGATATCAAAAATCTGACGGAGCAAAACGAGATCTATCTACCCTGCAATTTTGAAGAAAATCGGAAAACCCGTCTCAGAGTAACAGCCCTTTTTCCGTAAAATTTGTTATTTTTTATTTCAAAAACTGTAACAGATAGAGGTGAAGTGTAAATTGCATAAATGTTCAGCATATCAAGATCTACATACTCTGAAATTTTGAAGAAAATCCAACAGCCTGTGTTGTAGTTATTGACTCTTTTTCACCAAGAATTTTTTTTTTTCAATGCCATATGGTTATGGGTTATTTCCCTTTAAATTCTGTTTTCAAATCTTCTTTAATTTACTTTTCTCTTTTAAGTTTTAGAAAAATTCCCTGATATCACTTTATCAAAAATAATTATTTGTTACATACATGCAATTGAGAGCAAAAAAGTGTTTTTGTACAAATTTTTACATTTTTTTTGCAAAAATACTTTAATCATCTATACTTATTTCACAAATTAATAATAATGGTATATAAATGTATATTGTGTCAAGTAGTATGGTTTTTATGCCCACCATGCAAACATGTCTCCTAGATAAATATTGATGTAGCATCTTAACTTCGTAGCCTGCATGATATTATAACTGACCTGCATGGCTACAACATGTATGCCATGGTGATCATCTTGCCATCACAGTATCAGTGGTCCGTCCATCGTGAACTTTTCATTCAAACATCTTCTCTGTAAGCGCTGGGCCAATTGGAACCAAACTTGGGCACAATGGTCCTTAAGTGGCCCCTTTAAAAAATGTATGGCAAGTCCGTATCATATCCAAGATGGCCGCCAGCAGGGAACGCGGTTTAACATTGAACCCTTTGGGAAAGCATTCAAAGATCTCTGTAACCACTGCGCCAATTAGAACCAAACTTGGTCACAATAGTCCTTCGGTGGTCCCCTTTAAAAAATTTTGTCCGGCAAGTATGCACGTCATCCAAGATGGCCCCCAGCGGGGAACTTTGTCCAAAATTGTACAATATTGCAAAAAATCTTCTCCTCTTAAAATACTGAGCCAATTGGAACCAAACTTAGTCACAATAGTCCTTAGGTGGCCCCTTTTAAAAATGTGTTCAGCAAGGCCACATCATATCCAAGATGGCCGCCAGGAGGGAACGTGATTTTAACATTGGACCCTATAGGGAAACATATTAAAAGATCTTCTCCTATGAAAGTGCATTGCCAAATGGAATCATACTTAGTCACAATGGTCTTTACTTGGTCCCCTTCATAAAATGTGTCTGGCATGTCCGCATAGGATCCAAGATGGCAGTCAGCGGGGAACATTGTTTAACCTTGGATCCCATGGGAAATCATTTAAAGATCTCATCTGAAAATACTATGGCAATTGGTACCAAAGTGAGGCACAATGATCCTTACATGGTCTTCTTCAAGAAAGTTGACAGTCGGTCTATGCCCCATCAAAAATAGCCGCCAGTGGGGAATATAGTTTAATTTTGGATCATATAACATCAGCAAACTTCAAAATGACACCCTTAAACAGTCAATAAACAAATTTGAAAATGAGAACCTTAAATATTGTGATTATTTTGACTTATTGTGTTAGCCATGACCCAGGTGAGCGATACAGGCTCTTGAGAGCCTCTTGTTTAACATACAGTGATATATTACGACAGGATCAATAGAGACCGATGAAATACCTAGTATTCAATTTATTTTTGCCTATTTTTCAGAATGAAAGAGAAGTACAGACACTGCAAAAAAGGTGAAATCACTGAATGCAGAAATTGATAGTGTAAAAAACTTTTTAAAGTACAACAGTACATCATTCATAACTGCTGTAAGACCAAAGCTGCTTGCTGCAAATGCAGGAACTTCTACATACAAAGGATAGGCGGTACTCAAAATCTCAATCAATCAATCGTATCAATCGTGATTTACGGTTGATAAAGATAGCCACTGGTGGAAAAATACCTTCAGCTTGTTCAAGAGATGATTAACAGCAACTAATTAATAAAGGAAAGACTAAAGTTTCCTCTGTTTGTGACTCATTTGATGATGCAGATTTGAATAGCACCAGCAACACTAAAATGGATTGTAATAAAGGTTTTATGTCAGCTCAAATTCAGACAATTTCATGCTATGGAAGCCGATATGGTAATTTCTATCCAATGATGTATTCACAACCTTCCCAACCAGCAGCAGCCCCTTTTGGGATGTACGGAATGTATCCATATCAGTCTAACGTATCCTACAGGGCACAGTACAGCCTTGACAACAGAAGACCACCCTGTGCAACAGCACCAAATCCAAATCCACCTTTGCCATCTGTTGAGAGTCAGGAGATTTTAAAACCACCATTACCACCAGCAGCCGACTAAGATTTTGAACACTTCATATACTGTTTTGTTTATTTGTTTTTTTTTGTTTATTTGTTTTTTTTTTTAATTTTTTGTCAAGTTGAAGTACTCTGCATTTAATGGAGGCACCATTTTTCTTGTTGATAATTATTTGACAGTTTACTTCAAGGACTAGTTGTCCTTTTACTTCATTGATTCAATCAACATACCTTGAGACAAACCAAACAGTCAAGAACTAGCCAGTTTTACTGTAAATGCATAAAAGTGTTGAAAAAAAAATCAGTATACACGGTGTATTGATTAAAGTGTATGCAACACAAAATTTATTACCTCTCTGATAATCAAAGATACTCCAATTGTTGCCCAAAAGAGTGAATAAAATTACAAATACTAGTATTAAAACCCAATCCCCACAAACAAAAACAAATGCACACTATAACAATATAAAAGGTCTGAAGTCATATATCAGAATCGGATAGACTTAGACCAAAAATGCAGATAAAACAGCAAACGCCATACATTCTCCTAAAAAACTTAGATCACATGACTTATTTTTCATGGTTCACTGAATTAATTAGTTTAGGGTCCAACTTTATATCTTAAACCTGCAGTCCTGTCATGAACTTGATATGAAGGTACGTTTTTGAGTTCAACCTAATCTATGTCACTTTGACCTACACTTCATGCTTCATTGAGTCTGGATCACTTTTACCTCGAGGTTTAGTTCTCAATATATGTCCTACCAGCATGTAGCTCCATGTGTGAATGCAACTTTCGGAATTTGTCAGTATCCCAACCGGTATTGGGTCAGTGTGAAATATATTTCATGCAGCATTTAATTGACTCTGGTTCACTTTTATGTCACAGTTTTGCTCTTATAACTTGTTTGCCGTACCATTGTGCAACTAGCCCGTGTGGGTGTATCTGATGTTTGTTGGCATCTTTCCAAAATTAAGTTACAATATGTAGTTTGACCTCCATTTAATGCTGACATTGACTCAGTTTCTCAATTATAATGATGTGTAGCTCATGAGCATGGAATCATTTTTTAAGCTCGCCTGGCTAATGCCAGGATGAGTTTTTGCCATCACTTTGCGCCCATCGTCCGTCCGTCCGGCGTAAATTTTTCATTCAAAGATCTTCTCCTCTGAAACTACTGGGCCAATTGGAACCAAACTTGGCCACAATTGTCCTTAGATGGTCCCTTCCAAAAAAGCTGTTTATCAGGTCCGCCCGATATCCAAGATGGCCGCCAGCGGGAAACATAGTTTTAACATTGGGCCCTTAGTGAAACCATGTTCAAAGATCTTCTTCTCTGAAACAACTGAGCCAATTGGCACCTAAATTGGCCACAATAGTCCTTGGGTGGTCCCTTACAAAAAACTGTTTTACGAGTCCGCCCGATACCCAAGATGGCTGCCAGCGGGAAACATAGTTTTAACATTCGACTCTGTGGGAAAACACATTCTTCTCTGAAACTGCTGAACCATTTTGGCACCAAACTTGGCCACAACAGTCCTTTGGTGGTCCTTTACAAAAAAGGTGTTTTCGGGTCTCGGCGATATCCAAGATTGCTGCCAGCAGGAAACATAGTTTTAACATTGGACCCTATGGTAAAACACATTCAAAGATCTTCTTCTCTGTAACAACTGAGCCAATTGGCACCGAACTTGGCCACAAAAGTCCTTTGGAGGTTTTTTACAAAAAAGCTGTTTTTCAGGTCCGCCCGATATCCAAGATGGTCGCCAGCGGGAAATATAACTTTAACATTCAAAGATCTTCTCTGAAAGTACTGGACCAATTGGAACCAAACTTCGCCTAAATAGTCGTTAGGTGGTCCCCTACAAAAAGGTGTTTTCAGGTCTCAGCGATATCCAAGATGGGTGCCAGCAGGAAACATGGTTTTAACACTGGAACCTATGGGAAAACACATTCAAAGATCTTCTTCTCTGAAACAACTGAGCCCATTGTCACCGAACTTGGCCACAATAGTCCTTTGGTAGTTTTTCACGCCCGCCTGATATCCAGGCCGCTAGCGGGGAACATAGTTTTAACATTGGAACCCTGTAGGAAATCACATTCAAAGATCTTCTCTGAAAGTATTGGGCCAATTGGAACCAAACTTCGCCTAAATAGTCGTTAGGTGGTCCCCTACAAAAAGGTGTTTTTGAGGTCCACGCTTTATCCAAGATGGCTGCCAGCAGGAAACATTGTTTTAATATTGGACTCTATGGGGAAAACGCATTCAAAGATCTTCTCCTCTGAAACTGCTGAGCAAGTTGGAACGAAACTTGGCCACACTAGTCCTTAGGTGATCCCCTACAAAAAGGGTGTTTTAGGTCCGCGCTATATCCAAGATGGCCGCCAACTTGTAATATTGTTTTAACATCGGCCCTTATAAGAAATCTTCTCCGTAACTGCTGAGCCAATTGGAACCAAACTTGGCCACAGTAGTCCTGAGGTGGTCCTCTACAAAAAGGCTTTTTTCAGGTCCGTGCTGTATCCAAGATGGCCGCCAGCGGGAAACATTGTTTTAGTATTGGACCCTATGGGAAAACACATCCAAAGATCATCTCCTCTGAAACTGTTGGTACATTCCACCAAGAGTCCTTAGGTGGTCCCCTACAAAAAAAAAGTGTTTTCATGGCAGGCGCTATATCCAAGATGGATGCCAGCAATAAACATAGTTAAACATTGGACAATATGGGAAACACATTCAGATATCTTTTTCACTTCAACGGCTCAGCCAATTGGAACCAAACTTGGCCACAAGTCCTTGATTGTCCATTGCAGAAAAAAGAACCAAACTTGAATCCAACCCTTGTCTGCTGAGACTCTTGGCAAAATGAAACCGTGGTTTAATTTAAATTAGTTAACAAAGACATATAAATATCAAAGGCTTCTCAAGACTTTCACAAAATTTAATAACCAATACAGAGATTGAATTCAAAATATGGCTGCAAACCTAGAGATTTTGTCCAAGGTGGAATTCATATCCTACATTTTATGCTAATTCATATTCAAATGTTTCATAAAAGGCATATAAATTTAAAATGATCCATTATAACTCATCGATTCATTCTATAAGCTTGTTCACAAAGCCACAACTTCGGCGTTGTCAGAAGTTGAAATTTGTTTTCATTGATACCAATATTCACACTCTAATAGGAAATTACATTGATACTATATATGCTACTCGTCAAAATTTAAGCGACACCTTCCGTTGACAATTTGCATCCTTTTCCATACAGAAATTCTGAAAATTTCCTTCAGGTTTGAAATAACCCAATGAGTAACGCATGTCCAAGACAATCAAAACACAGTTTTGTATCATCATCGGGAATTGAACCCTGGGCATGCTTTCAGAGAGTGCATGCACTTATTTTTTTTGTTTGAGACAATTTAACGTAAACTGTCTCTAGGTCGTCACCGTATCAAAGTCGTCATCCAGAAATCTTGCACTACTCTCGCTTCTTTTTCCACAATATACTTTTTTGGATGGTTTCCTTTCAAACCTCAAGTATCTATTTTTATTTGTTATGACTTGTTTGTAAGAAGAACACCCCATTTACGCCATGAGACCGAATGATAAGAGCCATTATGAAAATGGTGGTGATGCTTTGATAGGCGACGCATCAATGGAAAAATGCATGGTTTGGGCGATTAACCACTGACTCGCCATTTTGAAGTGTGATGCCCTCCCTTTATGTCTATTCAATCAACAAATAGTTTCTCTGCAATAAGAATAAACAATAAAATTCCTCTATTTCACCACAACATCAAAAATAGCTTGGAAATTCAGTGACGACTCTTAAGATGACACATACGACTTAAGGTCTGCCAAATATTCCTCCACTCTGGTGTGATTTATATTTGATAAACAACGACACATTACCCTTTTAACGTATTTATGCTAGTGGACGGATTATTTACTGTTTTTTTTTCTTGTCCGCCCGTCCGTTTATCCGTTCGTCCAACACAATGGTAAAGATACATATCATATATATGGAATACCTAAGTAAGTAAATAAATAGGTAAATTTTATTGAAGTAAAGATATTCTACGAACAGATATGTTTTGTTAGTATAGTACCATCCTGGCTATATAAAATCATGGTGACCTATATTCTCAGAATGTTCTATTGTTATGTTCTAGGTTAAGGTCCATATTAGGTACCATATGTAGTACGGAAGGACAATCCTTTGTCTGAGAGAAACAGTTTTATATTAATAGATGTTTTGCCAGTTTCACATATTAGAACATTCACTGAAAATAAGCGTATAATTTTAATTAATAATGACTAAATATGCATGTGGTAAGAGTAGATTAAAGGCTGACCCAAAGGGAGTTCCGGGGGTTTCGTGTAGAATTTAGGCAAACATTAAAAAAAAGTTGCAAAAAATATTCTGGAACATTTTTTTTTCGAAAGCTGACATGGCGGTGTATACGAATAATGCAATATAATAGCTAAATACAACCCATGAAATTTCGTAAAGTGGTGCTTTAAATTACTTACATGTAAGGACCTTAGTAATGCATTTTCAAGAGCGGGTTCTGCATCTTTCAAAGCTTTGGTCTATGATATGCAATATATATTATATCAGATATATAATAATGACCCGCTACAAAGCGGCGCGCGTCCTATGCTAATCAATCTGTCCATCCGTCCGTGTGTTCACTACAAAAACGTGACTGGTAGGCTTTTGGTATTAGGCATGTTGATAGATCACTTCAAAACGATGTGTCATGTACCATGGCTGGTTACATTTGACTTTGAATGTTGTCTTCAAGGCCATATTATTGTTTTCTTCATTACAAAGTAGAGTCTTGGCAATAACTTTTTGTCTTTTGGGGTAGACTTTTTATATTTTATATCTTAAAAGATCACTTTTAGTCCATGTGTCGTTTACAAGGTTTCTGACCTCTGACCTTGATGTCTGCAATAATTTTGAATAAAGGATCGAACAAGAAACCCCGTTCCGAAACATGTGTTTTTTCTTCAATTTCCGTCTAAAGAACCAAGGAATCCGAAAAAATAACTTTCATATAAAGCAGCCAAACTAGCGCAACATAATAAGTCTCAGGCTAACATAAAAAACTTTCCTAGAAAGACGTTCCGATAGAATTAAAGGAAAGGTCTTAATTGATGCTCAGATCGGAGTGTTAAGAGTTAATACTTTAGTGTATAACGGTGGATCCAGGCTTCAGAAAAGGGGTTCCATCTTGTTTTCGACATATTTTTTATCAATTGTGCCTAGATTTAACACTATTATATTTTATACTAACCCCCCCCCCCCCCCCCCCCACGTTAACTGTGTATATGGCAAATCTAGGATTTCAACTTTTAGCAATGCAATACCTTGTTTTAGCAAGGTATGTAGCGAAAAATCATCCTAGAGCAAGAGTTTTGAACGGGTTAGGACCCACAAAGAAATGCTTGAGAGAGTGCATTAAGTGACATTCCAGTGTATATTTGAAAAGACTTAGCCAGTCAGATTGTAGGAACGCCAATACGGACTATTGAATCGTGTTCACTCCGGTAACAGATCTATTCTTATACTTAAAAAATAGTAATGGTGCATTACATGATACCCCGCCACGTTTCACAAATTTTCAAAGTTTAAAGGGGTATAAATCCAGACACCTGTGTACGTCTGAAGCCAAAATTATACTTGGCCAGTGACTTACATACCAAATTAGACGACACTGTGTTATTTCATTCACAAGTTATCAGTTGGAAACCCTAAAATTTCAAAGTTTCAAGGGGCAGAACCCAGAACCCCTTGGACCACTAAACCCGGAATCGAACTTGGCCTGTGTTTTGTGGTAAACAAGTAACATACCAAGTTTGAAGACAAGATATTATTTCATTAACAAGTTATCAGTCGGAAACCCTAAAATTCGCCTGTGTTTTGTGGTAAACAAGTTACATACCAAGTTTGAAGACCTTATTTTATTTCGTTCACAAGTTATCAGTCGGAAACCTTCGGGGGACGGACAGACAGACACACGACTCAGGGTATCACATAATACCTCGCCACTACGTGTGGCGGGATATAAAAATCAATACATTAATACAGTGAGAGGGAATCACTAATTAATGAACACTGTTGAGCTAAGGGTGATTTATATTTAATCCATTTGTAGCGCTTCAGGTTATTTTTTTTTTTCGTCAATTAAAATTTAGTTTAAACATTGTCATATAGGAAAAATTATAAATGCATTTCAATTTCATAAATAGTTTGCAGGTTTAGAAATCCAGTTTCCCTTCTTCCTGGTATCCGAGGCGAGCGTTTTCGCCTTCAATTACACGAGAGTTCCTATCTCGAAAGTCCCGTATTACTTCACGTTATGTATATGCCAAGTGTGAAATTTATTTCAAAAAATAAATATAGATTACACCACAAGATCCCGTTCATTACCATATTTTATCCACTAGAGATAGTTAAATTTCAAAAAAATTAATTGCGAGGCTTGCCGAGCATTTTAAAATTTTCAAATTTAACTATTGAGAGTGGATAAATATGGTACCGCCGTGCGCGGTCCCGGCTTATGAATAGGCCTGCAGCATCCTCTGAGCTTGGAGTATGAGTCTTCCTAACAGAGGCCCGGCACCTGGATCGGTTTTCAGGGGCTCCGGCTACAGAGCTGCCGGGCGCGTCCCCAGTTGGTGGAAAGGGGAATGCCCTGTCTATAATACGGAAAGCCTGACCGCGAACCATTGTAGCCAAAGTGTTTGTAGAAACGCCACGCTCCAAGCAGTATAAAGATCCCTTCTATATTTCTCTAAAGAGAGCAGACGCACCTGGTGTCGTATGGAAGGCTAGATTTCCTGCCCCTACCCATTTCTCCCATTTTCCAGTGGCAATCAAAAGTCGTTACCCCGGTTATCCCTTCCACCTTTATTTCTTTATTTTTTTCTTACAGTTTTTTTCATTGATTAACTTGTTCTCGTCCTGATATAGCTGAAATATTGCTCATTGGACGTTAAACTCTAACTAATCAATTAATCAATAAATTATGGTAATAATCGGGATTAAGTGGTGTAATCTTTTTTCTATAATTATTGATGATAAACGCCGAGAATTGCATTCCGAAAGGATTTGGCGGGAAATAGCACGGGGCTTTATTCAACAATAAAGAAAATTTATCTAACGGGCCAAAACCGGTTTAAACTTGAAATATCATTAGAGAAACAATATAAAGTTCCCATTAACTTTTTTGTGACATTTTTTTTCAAAAAATAAATGTGTTGCCGACCTCAGGACGGCAAGGAAATTTCATGACGGCCTATGGACAGGGTGTATGACGACTCAAAGACATGACTGTCTTGAAGTCGTCAGGCAGACCCCTTGTGTCTTTCGACAATAAATAACCATATTTCTGAACATTTCGATGCCTAAAGTCCGAGGTAACTCGAATCCAAGATATTTTTTCTTGATTTTTAAGTATAAACACTCCGTCTTGAAGTCGTCATATCGTCAAAATGTACGGAAAAGTGCCGACCCCTGACGACGTAGGGACGGTTTAAGTTAGAAGTCGTCACAAGGAGTGGGATTCCACCCTTGTTGAAGGCCGTGTGGAGACCCTTAGACTAAATTTCTTCCGTTACGCAGGTGGAAAATGGTATTGACATATCGTCTCTCTCTCTTTTTTTATAGAAAATATGTTCCGAAAGGAATGGATATTGTTGAACCGTTTGCAACAAAACTTCTACTTGAGCTTCTGTTATGCTTAGTGTGTCTGAGGGGATACCGTGTCATGCTGTCGTTCAGACGGAAAGGATCAACTGAACAATCTAAAAGATGGGAGCAGGACAACTGCCCCCTAGACAATTGCCCCCCGACAATAGCCCCCAAGACAATTGTCCCCCTATGAAAATTGCCCCCCTAAAACTTATGCCCCCTAGGACAATTTCCCCCGACCCCCCAGTTCCCAATAATTTTCCTCATGAAAATTGTGAAAATTAAAATTTTTGATACTGTAATATATATGTATAGTATGTTTTTTGCAAAAAGATGGAATTTTAAAACTTTAATATATACTAATTTATGTAATTTTTTAACCAAAAGTAGTTGAAAGATCTAAAGCTTCGTATAATCTTTTATTAACTTTAACATATACAATGATAATGTATTTCATAATTTTTTGTCTCGTTCTATTTTTTTTCTTTGAAGAAATGATACATAGCTCGGACAAGTTAAAATTAACAAATATTGATTACCATTAATTATATTTTATATCAAATTAATAAATGATGCCTATTTAGTGCTTAAATGACAGAAGTGTTAATCAAATGTACAATATTTCATAATATTTCAGAACACAGAAATGTAAAGGGGAAAGTTTTCCTGGTGGGGGAGGGTGGCAGCTGTCTTAGGGTTCAATTTTTCAAGGGGGCAGTTGTCCTTGGGAGGCAATTTTCCTAGGGAGGGGGGAGCAATTGTCCGGTGGCAATAGTCCGGGGGCAATTGTCAGAGGGGTGGCAGTTGTCCGGGGGCAATTGTCCTAGATCCCTAATAATGAATAGGACCATGCAAATGCACCCATGGATGCCAAATGTAGCACATTTTCTGATGCTTATTTTGGTCTGAAAAACTCGCCAAAAAAATCAGTTTGAAAAATAAAAATTTCCCTTATTGACAAATTTCACGCTAACCATCATTCAAGTCATATTATTTCAATAGTATAAACTGTGGGAACAGATTGGGAAGGCATTGTGCATGTACATTGTCTGGGTGTGCACATTGATATAGGGAAGCTACAATTAAATTAGACATACATGTATAACTAAATGCAGTCGGTGAATCATGTGGAGTCAGAAGTCATCTCCCTGGCAATTGGATGGGACATTACTTCTTAAACTGGGAACCATCAAAATCGGTCACTTCTAACTTGCCTTATGGCAAATTTTTAGCATGAAATGTACATAGTTACTGCAGTGGTCGCAGTTTATAAGTGAAATAGGACGCTATTTTATACAACTGCATACCAAGTATCATCGACTTAATTGGCTGGTCCTAGACCAACATAGTAACATGGAAGTACGCAAACCATGACATAGTAAGGGGACAGTGGCTGATTACCTCGGTGGAAACTAGATTTTTGAATGCAATTACAACTGCAACAAAAATTTGCCAAAGCCAAAAATGTTGACCCCGCCGATGCTCGTCTCGTCTTTCCCGACTTAACTGCCACGAGACAAAAACTGGCTTCCTGAGTTTTATATTTTAGGTCAATGTATGGAAGTCATTGTGTGGAAATTTTAAACATTCTGTATATATATCAACCTGTTCTAGACCTAATTATTTTGGTTTTTTCAGAAAGAGTTCAGTTCGTCTTTTAAGATCTGATCATGGGCGTTTCTAATGTTTTGTTTTAATAATCACTTTTTTTAAATCATAAGAGTTCAATTTGAAGTGTTGAAATTAGAAAACGGCTCCTGAACGACAAAAAGTGTACATTTCTTCTCGCAACACTAATTGTCGCGACTGGATATTTGGCATGAAAAGCAATTTAGCTTTTGAAATAAAACAGAATGAAAAATTTCAAATGAGTAATGAAAAGTTAGGTGAAAAAAAGCCAGTGATTTTGTTGTATAAGTGTACTGATATTAATGTATGCATATAATAATTCCTGCCGTAAAACATATTTATCTGTTCAACATGGAATGTGTATCGTATTCACCCAAAACATGTTTATTTAAAATAAAATAGCATTTGTAAGATTATGATGTTACTCAATATTTTTTCTTGAGAAAGAGAAATAAGACACCATTGATATGCTCATATTCTTTAATAATGGCAAACATTTTTTTTCAACACAAGGTCGATATCGGATGATCTGATATCTTTTACTGTTATATATAACCACACTTTCGGAACAAAGTAGGAAGTAGCCACCGATGGATGCTGTTAATTGAATTCATAAACTGCAAGTTCTGTAAATTCGTATGTAAATGTCGAGTTGCGTTGCAGTTTGAATCTCATCAACCTGAAAATACATTCCGCTACATTTAACTCGGGGCTGTACGAAGGCAAAAAGACCAATTTCACACCATGTGCTTCACACATCGCTCTCAATATTCGTTCACCAAGTCTGTGGTGATGAAAACCACGATTGTCCATAATAATACAATGTCCTCTTGCAAAAAACTAAATTCCCTCTCCTGCAATGCGTTATTAAAGAAATTCAGCAATTCATTAGCATTGTACGGACCCTCTATAATGTCCAAATAATCAATGTCAAAATACCTACAGCAAAGGTTTTTAGTCAATGTGGCATTACTGGCATACCTTTGGACCTCTATCGCTGGTTCCCCCTTTACCGCATGTCCATAATTTCGATTCCCTGATGTGCGTAAGACACTCGCTCGTCAAAAAAAAAATGTAATTGACTAGGCCTGTAAGTTGCAAAGAAAATGTCAACACTTCGTTCGTGCTCAGGCGAAATGGCTTTCCTGGGATTTTTTTGTAGTTTCTTGAAAGTCATTCCTGAAAAATTCCTCACAGCTTTACAAATTAAAGATACTGACGGTACTTTGTTCGGCGTACAAATATTTCTTCTTAACAGATCCGGATACTAGACATTCATGCAACACCAAAGAGAAACATATATATTAAATATTATGTCAATGTATACCAACCAATTACAATTATTGAGAACAGATCTAATAAGAAAAACGTGGTCCCTATATATTCCAAGATTAATTGCAAAATTATCGTTATATCACTTTATGTTTGCCAAAGTTCACGTGATGCATACACCAATAGACCATATCAACGGCCTTTGATTTATACTCAGTTAAATAAAATTAATGTTGCTGTTGATGTTATACTTCATGCGCATCTTTCTAGATATTTACAACCTTTGCAAGCGGAACAAAGGCAGTTGTCAGCTAAAGACATTTGAAGGTGCTACGCTGCTACGGAAAATTAAACTTTGCCACCATCGTCGCTTATCATGTTGTCTTACTCTGGTTCGCAGTCGAAAGCTGAATTTCACTGCAAGAGGGTCAATATTCAATTTGTCTTATATGAAACATATTTTACAAATATAGTAAAACCTCATAAGCAAGAAATGGAATAGTACAACAAACTAATATTTTGTAACCAAATCGGCGAATTTAAAAACAGAATAAGGGATGAAAAATACACTTATTATTTAAGACACTTCATAAATTACAAATATCGAGTGATTTAAAAACAATATAACGAGTTTTCATGCAATGCACGACTCTTTATAAAACCCACAAAATACATTAGCAAACATATACCGAAACAAATAAGAAAATATTAAATTCAGAAACATTGCAAAATATAGGAAACACAAATGAAAACAAAAGGACAATCACAGATGAAACAAACAAAACATCACGATTACCAAGGAAATGAAGTACTAGTAGTTTGACCAGATGGTGCTCCGGAAGGGTAAGCATGATCTGCTACGTCAGTGACAAAATCAATTACTATTTTTTTTCAATAGGTGTTTATTCAGATTGGACCTATATTCATAATAATATAGTTTCTGTTCTTTTATTCCTGAAACTAAAAGGATCGCACCTCTTTCAAAGTGTATACAACCTCCACAAAACGATACCTCTGGAAATGGGGGCTACTTGCTTCCAAAGCACGATTCCCTCAAAATCAACACAAGATACTGACTTTTTTACTCAATGCTGATAAAACACTTTTTGATTATTATATCGAGTGCTAATAGAATCGCATAAGGCATAAGTAGTGAAATACGCTATCTGTTTTATGGGCTACTCAAGGGCTTATGGTCGTTACAGTGACTTCCTTGATAGAGCTCAGTTGCTTACAAATAGACTACTTAAGCAAGGGTGCGTTACAAAAAACTTAAAGTCTTCACTACAGAAGTTTTACGGTCGACATCACGATCTTGTGGATCGCTATGGGATATCTGTTTCCCAGATGACAACAGATGTTTCCCTCTACAACTTAAGTTTGTTTTTCCTATATCGGATTCGACTTTTCTACCGGAGTTGACATGTTCAACGCGGCGGGTGTCTTATGAGAAACAGGAGCTGCTTACTCTACCGGTACACCTGATCTCACCCATGGTTTTTTATTGGGTCCGTGTTGTTCATTTGTATGTGTGTCTTCATTTTTCTTTTTTTGTCCCGTACTCAAGTGGTGTCCTTGTTTCTTAGTGTGTCTGATTTGCAATTGTCCATGGATTGTTCGTTCTTTTGATTGACGGTTCGGTTCTCACTTACTTTATGAATTGTTTTCCGAAGGTTGTCTAATACGGCGATTACTCAGTCATCCCCTCTTTTAATTCGACAGCAGTAGTTGATATGGCAAAAAGCCGTAGGTTTTCAAAAAACGTTTT
>MJUU01056864.1:83044-99436 GCA_002080025.1 Modiolus philippinarum | reverse complement strand
ATACAGCCCGCTCAGAGTATTGTTTGAACTGTATGTTGAAATACAGTATACCATGTGATTGAATTTTTGTAACAATAGTGATATGAAATAATACATAAATAGTGCCGGGCATTACCACACGGTATTGCCTGATTGTGATTTCAAAATTACGTTTCTAGTTTTAAAACGATTATGATGCATGATTAATATTTGTGTCGGTGGCTTGTACATCTTAAACGATTAAAGAGTATTGTCTCTTGAGTTTTAACAATAGATGTTGAAAAATGCAATGTAACATACATCAGAAAACAAAACCATATGAAAATTAAGATGTCAATTTAATATTTATAAATAGACGCCAGAATGTGAAAAAATGCTATGGTTTCCTCAATGAAATAAAAACAATAGTTATTGAAAAAGTTGTCATTATCGTGAAATTTAGACTGCCCTTGGGACAGTGGTACATGTATTGACTTCGATGCAGATAATGACCTCGCCTTCTGCTCGATCATTGCCATTATCTCAGTCAATACCACTCTCCTGTGGGCAGTCTTTATTTCACGATTATGACCATTTTTTCATTAACTGTTATATAATAAAAGACTTTATTCTTACCGTTAATATAACAAACAGTATACATGATAAAGTCCTCACTGTTGTACCAAACCTCAAATAGATGTACTGAAACATAACAAGCAGTATACATGATAAAGTCCTTACTTTTGGACCAAACCTGAAATAGATATACTGAAACATAACAAACAGTATACATGATAAAGTCCTCACTGTTGGACCAAACCTCAAATAGATGTACTGAAACATAACAAACAGTATACATGATTAAGTCCTCACTGTTGGACCAAACCTCAAATAGATGTACTGAAACATAACAAACAGTATACATGATAAAGTCCTCACTGTTGGACCAAACATCAAATAGATATACTAAAATATAACAAACAGTATGCATGATAAAGTTCTAACTGCAGGACCAAACCTCAAATAGATGTACTGAAATATAACAAACATTATACATGATAACGTCCTGACTGCTGGACCAAACCTCAAATAGATATGTATATGTTATCGGGCTCTTGACAGCAATAAATCGTAAAATATCAAGCCATGAGCCAGAATATGAAGCACAGGGGCTAGTGAGCGAAGCGAACGAGCCCCAAGCTTCATATTCTGGCGAGTGGGATTATATTTTACAATACATCAGCTGTCAAAAGCGCGATAATTTGTTTATTATCCTTTATTTTGCGAACTACTCCAAATAATGTCGATTTTGAATTGGTTGTTACAATATTCTTTCGTCATAATGTGAAAACGTCAAAGCTCTGCAGGATATATCAACGACCTAGTTTCAACAATTTTTCTGACGTCTAGTTTATCTATTTGTCTAATCACGATTCTGGTTTGAATGCATAATCGGAAAGGGCAAATGCAGTAGAGTAGATCTTTATTTGTATCCGTTTGATTTCATGTGAAATCTTGAGTAAAAGTTATTTCCTTTGAAACTTTTGGAAAATCGCTTAATATATCCAGGTCAACCTCTGATATATCCGGGTCAATCGAATATGGCTTTCGCGGAAAGGCTCTGCAATCTGATATAACCATGGGGAAGGATGATAAACTGAAATATAACAAACAGTATACACGATAACGTCCTGGCTGTTGGACCAAAACCTCAAATACATGCACTGAAACATGACAAACAGTATACATGATAATGTCCTGACTGTTGAACTAAACCTCAAATAGATGTGCTGAAAACAAAAAGTTATATAATAAATCTCTAAAAGCCACACAAAGTTACTTCCACTTTAATATTAATGTCATTTTCATAGGCGAAAACAAACATGCATGAAAATTGCGCAAACGAAGAAGTGAAATAATTCAGCAACTGAAAATAACAAAAAGGCGAAACTACCAGCATAAAAGTGTCTGTATCAGTCTGTTTGAAAAATTGGACGATTCAATTTATACATACCATTTTAATATTGAAACATCGATTTTTTTTATAATTTATATGTGTTTTTCGATAGATAGAATATAAATATAAAATATAAGTTATATTTAAGTATCGAAAAAACACGTATTTTTCAAATATTTTAAACTCTCGGCAAGCCTCGCGTTTAAGATTTTGAACATTATCAAAAAATTAATTGATTTAATATTTCCTCATTTAAAGGATTTTGAGAGAAAATTAAGCTAAATACCACTTTTTGCCTGTTTTTTTCTGTTTCTCTTTATATTAAATTCTACACCTCCCAACAGAACTCAAAATTTTGTTTACTTAAAAATGTGAAAAATAAAAATATCCTTGTTTTCTTTCTTTATAAGGTAACTTAATAGTATTCTTATTTTTTTATAAGATTGAAAATATTTTTTACACTTAAGCGACCATACTTAATATGAAGTGGATGATTTACGTCATAGCCAGCATGCTTTACTTTTAACAAACAACAGGAAGTTATTTAAACATCATAATGGCAGTAAATGTTGCATTTCCCACGAACCAATTCGGTCGTTTGTTGTGAATAGCAGGAGTTGCAATAACTCACGAAATCCATTCGTGCATAGTTAAGTCTCTCCTTCTCGTTCCGCATCATTTTGTCCACCGATTTTCTCAAAGACTAATGGCTGGAACTTGATGATACTTGACTTGCTGATAGTTAGAGCAACATGTAGATGTGCCATCCGGTCCGGAAATTTCCAAAATAGCGACCGTTGAAATGGAAACGAAAAAAAGCAAGAAAATTCCGGTGCATTTCATTTGCGCACATTTTTTTATTTCATTTGCGCACTTTTTGTATTTCATTTGCGCACTTTTTTATTTCATTTGCGCACATTTCTATACCAGGATATATCACATATAGCTTAACAAAACCAATTAAATATTCATAAAGATTTTAAATAATTTTTTTCTCAAGCTACACCACTTCCATCAGCCTGACATTTGTCCGTTATTCCCTGCTCACCCCGAGGAGGTGGAAATTTTTATCGACATCAAATCGAAAGCATCGTGTATATCCTGTCTGTTTCGTGGTAACGTTGGATACCTTCTGTTTCTTTGTCTGTATACAGCAAGAGATAAGCTTTTCAAATCTGCTGATGTAAAATGTTCTTCGTCAGATTGAAGTAGTTCAGTTCTTATAAGTTTGGCTGGCCTAGATGACACGTCTTAATTATGTTCTGCATGTGCTTTTGTTTGTTCTTTTTTAAAGTTTTTTTTATGTATAGACGATTCAAAAGCTCATAAGAGCTTATGTTATATTGTTATTATATATCGTCTTTAAATAAAGCTTTTGAACTTGAACTTGAACGTCAGTTTCTGCCTTCCTGTTTAAGTAGGTCCGTATCACAATGATAAAATGCGGAAATGATATCCTACCTAATCCCAAAAAGTGCGCAAATGATATCCTACCTAATCCCAAAAAGTGCGCAAATGAAATGCAGCCGAAAATTCGAAGTGTTCAGAATTGTACGAAGTTTTACAGGAAGGTTGCCTAGTATGTGTAGAAATGATTTTTTTTTTTGGTCTAAACATTTTCAAAATGGGGATCATTTTTATGGAAACAGAAGAAAGCGGGAAAATAAAAAATTCTCCAAATTTTGTAACACTTTACGGAATTGTTGTTTCTCATTTATGGAAGTGATTTGATTTGGGCTTTGAATCTGATGTGGGAGTTTGATGGGACACTTTTGTATTAGCTCTGAAAACATAGTTCTTTTTTGTAAATGGTATTTTATATTTGTAATTGTATCATACAATGTAGTACCGCTGTTTTTTTTTTTCGGCATAAAACAACAAAACAGAATAATACTTGTGTTTTAGATTTACTTAAATAAAGTATTCGGTTTTAAGTTCTTGAGGTGCATGTTTTATACATTTCATTAGTGTTGGTGTATTTGATCTTATAAATGCACTATCAAAATTTAAAATTTTTGCGTTTTTATTTTTAAAAAATCAAACTATTTTTCTGACAATCTATGTCTGATCTCATTTGGCCAGTTTTCTAACAATTAATGCGTGTGTGTGACCTGTTGTTGTCTTTTGTCGATCAACGCGGGATGACATTGTTTGTAAGAGCATTCTGCCCGATATGTTTATCTTTGTTGACGATCTGCATACATGACAAATAGTTTTTTTCAATCTTTATTCTGTCATTGTAACATGGATGCAGCGTTGTCCGACATTGAGCTAGTGAATTGTGCTCAAACCAGTGCTAGGGACAGTGTTACTTGCTATATGGTATAAGTGTTTAATCATTGTTGAAGATCTCTTGGTGACTTCAAGATGAAAAGCACCGATACAAACCGTAATTGTTTCATACGCAATATCGTACCATACATTTGCATGGACTTTTCCCTATGCAATTTAATCAATATGCCTGTATTTGCTCATTATATAATTTTGGAAATAAAACGTTCCAGTTACAACTAAACGGGACGGTTTATTACATAACATAATTTATTGTTCAACCACATACATAAAATGGGTTTGAAAATGATAAAGTAATACAATTATACAATGAAAACAATAAAGAATTTTAGTAGACAATACACAATATTTCAGGCAGCAAATAAACTTTTATGTATGAACCTTGCAGTATTTAGAATAATTATTGGATTAAGAATATATATTTATCTTTGGAATTTAAATATTTAAAAGATTTGTCATTGACAAAACTGAAGAGTGCAAGTCTGTCAGATTCATACTTTTTACAAGAGGTAAGAAAATGTATTTCGTCATCGATTACATTACAAACTGAACAAAGACGATGTTCTCTTGGCATAGGGGGTTTGCAATGACGCCCTGTTTCTATCCTCAGTGGATAACAACTAGTTCTTAGTCTGCTCATCGCTTTAAGGAGGTGTTTTTCAGATAAAATCTTAATATAATCCTCCTTAGTAAGCTCATTTTTAATGATCAAATAGGATTTAAGTTTATTGCTTTTTTGAATTTCAGAAAACCAAACTTGCTGATACTGATCAGTTATTTTTTCTGTAAAAATAGAAACAACATATTCACTATTGAATTCACAGGGATTTTGCCAAATATATAAAAGTCCATTTTTTAATATATTTAATCCAATCAGAGTTTTATATATATCAAATATTATAATAGACCGTTCATTGTGAGAGTAAATGAAATTTAATATTTAAAATCCGTTACTGATTTCAAATAAAGTGCAGCTGATTTTTTTTATAAAACGTTTCTCAGGTTAAAACTGTGTGGTGTTTGTTTATCCAAAATTAGATTGGAATTAAAAGAAATGAAATAAAATCTTATATATCCTTTTAAATTGAAAAAAGTACTTATTATAATTCGGTGCAGAAATTTGTGTTTAATATCTCAAGGTTTACATAAGACACGTTCAGAGAAAAAAAATATTTGAAGGACACGGGTAATCTGATACTTAGAGAAGCACATTTATATATATTACACGAAATGTTCCGTTAAAGTTGTTTGTAAACAGAAGATTTACACAAGATGATAATAAACTGGTATTGATATTGTAACTTAAAATACAGAGTAAGTGAAAGCTTGGCTTCAAATAGTCATTCCTAATTTACATTTTTCAGGTTCACAAAGTAGAATGGATTTTATGTCTTCATGGATATGACTTCAACTTAAATTGCATCATTTTTACGAGTTCTGTGAGCAGCACATGTTTAAACTACCTGAGCACTTGGTTTTTATTTGAGTGCCACGATGAGTGTTTTAGTTTGAAATTTTCGTATAATATGTAAATGTTTTTGCTTTTTTGCTCCTCCTTCTTTTTCGGTTCTAGTTTTTGCCATGTTTGTGGACTTTGATTCATGTACTTCAAGTGTGGCATTGTTTCTTCGTTATAATGAGGCTGTTTTTACGAATAACACAGAGCTTTACCCCATAAACCTCAAAAATGCATCCCTGTATTACAACCCCCCCCCAAAAAAAACAGGATAACAGTAAACACCTAATTACAAGCGAACTGCACTAGAAAAACAAGAATGAAAACAAGTGACAAACATAAATAACGATAGGAACTCAGAATAGCCGGACTTGGTACTGGCACTAGCAAAATCCAGTGGTAGGCTTAAACCGGTTTATGGGTACCCAAACCTCCCCTCTCTCTATCCCGTTTCCCTAAAGTATAATAAACATGCGAATAAAACCCAATGAAGGTAGACTACTAAAGTAGCCACAACGAAATTTGCCGCCACTTTTTTTCAAATATCTTTTTAAGTAATTTAAAGGATGACATGGCACACACGAACGGAAAGCTAATTTTAGCCGCTACCATAATTTTACAACAAAGGGATAAAAAGTTTCCCATTACCCTTCAGAAAATTTGAGTCGAAATCAGAGGGAGTATACCTGGTTAACTGAACACCTGTATTTATTGTTGTCTATCGATTAACCAAAACACGTGGGTCGGGGGTTAATCTCGATCGCGAAGCAAAAACTGGATTATGTAATTACTTCACAAAGTGTCAACAAAAACTTTTTACCTGTAAACAAATTTATTTTAATAAAAGTAAATGGTAACTGGATATTGGTCCTTCAAATCTTATTCTCAGATTTACCTAAGTAAACAAATCAAAATTCTGTTTTTTCATTGGCCACCCGAATAAACAACAAACAAGCACCCTTTATGCAAATAAGTAATCCATCGGCAATCCATTTGGTGTCTTTTCATTGGTTTGTTGGTTTGCGCAAATCATTCATCAATCACTCCCACATCGATTTTCATTAAAATTTGAGTGAAATTAACATGAAGGTCCATGGAAAATATTTTTATTTGGACTTAGATTATTTCGTTAAATATACCAAGAGTTGCGGCAAAAAATTTGAAAATGATACATATATGTTTTATTAGGGTGTTATTTAAAACAAAATAGCTACAGCGATTTAAGCTGCGGCAAATTTCGTTGTGCGTACTTTAACTCAATGACTACTATCTTGGAAAAGAAAAAGATATGACAAAACGTAATTTAGAAAGATGGGTCAAAGAGTGCTCTCCGCTAAACTGCCGGCTAGCTCAAGGAACCTAGTCTGCTGGTAAAACGGAAGAAAAATCAAACTCAAAACTCCCCGAAGGGTTTGGTAGAGAGTCGTCATGTATTTCAGTAGACATCCGCAGTATCAGTGAGAGGCCAGTATATATGTAAAGTCTTCAGGTCACTGATTTGTTCAGAATATCTCGTCGATATCCACTATTACGGAAAGATTGTAAGTTACGTCCCAGTTTTCTGGATTATTCATCAGTTTTTTTAACAACATTTCCATAATATCGAGGATGAGAAATGCCCTTTGTAATTAGCTGTTTGCGAGTCACGTTATATCTAGATATCAAATGTTCATATCATCTGCAAAACTTCTTAAAAGCTGGGACTGTTATATTACTAGTCCCAGTTAAAAGTATTTAATAATTTATGAAATCTGTAACCTTGTTGTAAAAGTTTGGATGTGGGAGTAAGGTTACGTTCATTAAAATCGTCAAGGGTAGAAGAAATGCGAGGAATAATACAAGTTGAGATATATACACCCCGTACGATGGAGCTAGGGGAACGTCGCCGTCAAGAAAGGGGAAATTAGTAATAGTATAATCAAAACCATCCCTTTTATCATAAATTTTAGTTTTAATTTTACCAGAGTCAATGATGATACTTAGATCCAGAAAAGGGCAGTATTTAGAATCATTGTTAGCCTAATTAAGTTTAAGTTGTTCTGGGTAAATAATATCGACATAAGCTAAAAACTGGGGATTGTCAGTAGTAAGGATATCGTCAATGCGCCTGCTATTATCATTGAAAATAGAGATAAGTTTATCACTGCTTGGTATTGTGGCCATTTTTTATTTTTTTTTCATAAAGTTCGTAACAGAACAAAAAAAGATCTGCAATGAGAGGTGCACAATTAGTACTCATGGGGATTCCAATGACCTGATGATAAACAATGGTGCCAAAACGAACATAAATGTTCCTAGCAAGAGATTCAGAGCCCGTTAATCATATCATCACATGTCCAGGAGCAATAATTGTTTTATGTAATATTGGAAAAGAAATATTGCTTTTTGTTACAGCAAATAAACTGAAGACCCAAATATAATAAGTTGACCCAATTTGGATTTAATCAAATAATGTGGAGGGGTTGTATAAAGTGTAGAAAAATCATAACTGTCAATAGATGAAACTGGTCTATCTATACATTGTAATTTATCTTAAGGTGGAACTTTGGGAGTTTCTTTATCCTTGTAATGTTGTTTGATGAGCGTTTTCTTGTCACAAATTGTACGTTTAAAAGTGCTAGACTTGGCAAATTTTTTTTGGACATCGATACAGTATTTTTTTCAGATGATAGCAACGTTGTTTGAAACTTTGTCGACACATATTTCTCACCAAGTTCTTTCATTTTGGACTTAATTCTATTAATAGACAGTTTAGGAGGTGACTCATAATAATTTTCTTTGAAGAAATTAATTCTGTTGGTGACTTTACTGATGATTTTATCTTTAAACATATTAAGAGCATGTTTGTCTGCTTTTTCTCGTTTGCACCATTTTATACAATAATTAGTTACCGAGTCTTTAATAATGCCGAAACAATCTTGCTAGTTTATTTTCGAAGGTGGGCGATATTTAGGCCTTTTTCTAAAGAATCGTCTAACTTCTGCATCTTCAATAATGCTCAAGTCCCCCGTTAATAAATGTCCACATAAGGCGACGTGGAACAGTCACGGCTGTTTGTGTAGTTCTTCTCGAAATTAGCATCACTTGTAATAAAAGAGTAATTGAAAAAAAAAAAACTTCTAGTAGGTTTTTTTTATAAGTAAAAGCGTTTCCTAATTATCAAAATAAATTGGAACAAGTTTTTGAATACCCGGGCCCCGAAAAATGTCTGCAATATCAATCAAATCGATACCTTTATTAATATATATAATTTTCAAAAATTGTATTATGTGTTCATTGGGTTTGTCGATTCTAGGATAAAGTCGATGAAAGTAAAAAGCGTCCATAATCTTTGAACATTCATAGAGCGGACTATTAACAGACATTGCATCACATTCTAGAGAGATTTGATAAAGATGTCTGACAGGAATAGAACAAAAAGTTTAGTAAACAAACCATGCCACCCATTGTTTTTGAAAACAGTTCATTTATGAGGTTCTTACGTTCGCTTTTTATATTAAAATTAACTTTTTCGGCCATGCGACCTACGATGTCGTAACTTCGGAGAAGAAATACCTATGATGTCTATTGAAGCATGCTGAGAAATGTTACCCTGACCCATGATGTTGTCATTTAACCCGTCTGAAGTTTTTTTATCCACATTCCCTTCTAGATCTTACGAATTGCTTCTTATATTGATCGGGGGATTTTTTGACAAGTTCTAAAAGCTGTACTTTTATGTATTTTCTGTCGTTCTTATAGATATTACAGTGCTGATATATATAAGATTAAAATTTTTCGAGAAAACACATGCGATACATGTGCTCCTGGGTACATCGTTGTAACGGACGACCAGTTTCTCCTACGTACTGGATTCCACAGCTTGACTTAGTTCAGGTAATCAAATAAACCAGGCTGGATGTTCTTCAGGAGATGTCAATTGGGAATTTGATGGTGAAGTTCCTGCCATTGACAGTAGATTTTACAGTATTCTTCTGGACCAGGCGAGGACAAGTGACACATTTCCTGGCGTCGCACTTCAGAAGTTTAGAAAATCCACGATTACATTTGTTGTAAATGGAGGCGGCAGTGAATTTAGGTTTTTGTATGGATTGGCATATTTTAGATATCTTTAACGGTGTTAATCTGACTACAGGATTAAGTGCTGAAAGAGAGATTAGTAAGATTAGAGTGTGATGAGTGTGTATCGTGGATTTCATACAGCGTTGTATGTTGTACCATGATCGTCAAAAATATCTTCCCTTTACGAATTTCTACAAAACTATGAATTGACGGTCATTGCTAATGGCTTCTGTAATCGGAAAAAGGCCCTTAAACACCACAATCACGAGGAATAGTTTTACCACTCCACACTGCAGTTGTGACTAAAGCCGATATGTAAATTATAGAGACAAAATGATAGAAAACACTAAACTTAAATTCTCAGACACCTTTTATTTCAGTGATATAGGAAACTATTTCCAATGCATTAAAGATAAATTTTAACCTTACCTCAAAAACACTTGTTATTCCAAGATTATAGAACACTGGTATGTAGATAGTTGTTGCCAATATAACGGATAACAGGAAGCCAAATACAATTAACCAGTACATAGTATGGTAACGGTACATCTCTGCTGGTGTACCAAGTAGTGTAACGGCCGAAATAAAACTGGACATTAACGACAGGGCTACCGGAAGGATAGACATATTCCGTCCTGCCAGATGATATTCATTCTCATTTTTCTTCCGGTCTTTAATGGCATAAAACAAACCAATACAGGCTGATAATCCTAAAGTAATTCCAAACACAACATAGTCGTATGTATGGAATAGTGTAGATTTTCCTGTCTCAAAATTATAACTGTATGTTCTATTCCACATCGTTAGTAATATATAAATAATATACTTTTTCTTTTACTTATATTTATTTCCACTTGAAAGTGTTCTACATTTAAAGGTACGTTCTTTCTTAAAATACAACGTGTCCTTTTATTTATTTTGTTGGGGAGAATTTAAATTTAATCTTCATGTTACGGGATGGGTTATCCAGTTCATTTAACAATTCAAAGAAAAGCAAAGAAAGCAAATGAATAGAAATAAATAATAGATAAACAAAATAAGATAAAATTGAAAAACATTAGAGTAAATATGACAATAAAAAAACACACTGAACGATACTGCATGGTGAACTGTTATTCCCGGAAGGTATTCAACAGCCCAGTAGCCATTACTTCGGTGCTGGCCCGTAAACCGATTTATTTGAAAACTTGCAATATCTAAACGTAAGAAAAATTTGTTAAAAACTAAGGAATATCTCCCTCCTGTATAGCTCTGTTCTTTGCTGATTTTGGCTTTCGTTTTTAGATCATATTTGGTTATTTGTTCTCTGTCAGCTGTTACATATATTTAGTCTTTTTAAGTGTTCAAATATAAAAGAAGACTTAAATCAAATCTCATTGTTTTACTAAAATTATTTTAATAATTACAATTAATTTTATAAAGAATTTTGTCATTAAAACCAGGAAATATCTTTTTGGTCATAATACAAATCATGGCAGTTTCAACACTTTCGAGAACCACAAATTTTTTATTTGCAAGAAAGATTTAAAAAGCGGATCGACAGAAAAAAATATGAAACCTTTAAATTTGCCCATATACATTAGATTTTGTGACATTACTCAAGTTAGATTCGCGAACATACATGTATTTTTCCGAGAGGAGTTTTCCAGCTATCCTAATAAGTTATAAAACTATTTTTTCGATATCCCTGCTAGTTATTAAATTGCTGACTTATGCAAATGCAGAAAGTAAATTGACAGTAACTTCAGTATATAGGTTTTTGTTAACACTGGGTCGATGCCACTACTAGTGGACTGTTAGTCCCCAAGGGTATTCACCAGCCCAGTAGTCAGTACTTCGGTGCTGACCCGAAAGCCGATTATTTTTTACCTTACAATATCTAAGTTTTTGCAAATTTTGTTGAAAACTTTGGAGTATCTCCCTCGTGCAAAACTCTGTCTTTAGCTGATTTTGGCTTTACATTTAGATCACATTGGTTTTTTGCTCTGTATCAGTTTTTAAACATCTTTGAGTTTATGGTCTTCCAAACTTTTAGATTTTATCTGCACTGAAGAGACACAAGTTGTCGAAATGCGCATATGCAGAAAGTAAATTCACAGTAACTTCGGTATTAAGTTATTTGTTACCGCTGGGTCGATGCCACTGTTGGTGGACTGTTAGTCCCCGAGGGTATTCAGCAGCCCAGTAGTCCGTACTTCGGTGCTGACCCGAAAGCCGATTATTTTTTACCTTACAATATCTAATTTTTTGCAAATTTTGTTGAAAACTAAGAGTATCTCCCTCGTGCAAAGCTCTGTCCTTAGCTGATTTTGGCTTTACATTTAGATCACACTGGTTTTTTGCTCTCTATCATTTTTAATATCTTTGACGTTTAGATTTATCAATTTAATCGAATATAGAGCTATATGATTTGAGTAAAATAACAGAAGTTTCATTATTGCTGGTATTAAAACTATATCAAATATAGAAAATATCCCTTTTATCATATATGTATCTTAGACATCAATATTATATTGGATACAGAAAATATCCCTTTTGTTTTATGTTTTCAGTCAAAATACAAGAAGTTCCTGGCATCAATATTTTATTTAATACAGAAGATTTTCCTTTTGTCATATGTTTAATACCGTCAAATTACAGGAAGTTTCATTATTGCAGAATATTATATCGAATACAGAAAATATATCCCTTTTGTTATATATCTATCTCAGGAATCAGTGTTTTATCGAATATAGAAAATGTCCCCTTTGCTATATATGTTTTCGGTCAAAATAGAAGAATTACAAAAACACGATAACAGTAAACTCCTACTACTAAAACCACAGGCCACAATTCAAATGCAAACTACACCTGAAAAAACAACAATGAAGACAAGAGACAAGAAAAAATAACGATAGGAACTTGGGATACCCGGACTTGGTACCGGCACTAGCAAAAACCAGTGGTAGGGGACAACCGGTTTATGGTTACCCAAACCTCCCCTTTCTCTTCCAAGTTTCCCTTTAGTATAATAAACATACGAATATAACCCATTACAGGTAGACTACTAACTCTATGACCACTATCTTGGAAAAAAAAGTATATGACAAAACGTAATTTAGAACGATGGATCAGAGTGCTCGCCGCTACACCGGCGTCTAGCTTAAGGAACCTAGTCTGCTGGTAAAACACTGTCCAAAACGGAAGAAGTTTCATTAAAGCGGGGATCAATATTATATATAATACATAAAATGTCCTATGTTTTAGTCAAATCACAGAGATTAATTATTTGCAAAGAAATATAATATCGAATACAGAAAATATTCCTTGAGTTCTATATGTATCTCAGGTCGGATATCGAAAATTTCTCTTTTGGCATATGCTTAAAGCCAAATTACAGAAAGTTTCATAATTGCGGACATAAATATCACATCAAATAAAGAAAATGTTCCTTTTGTCATATTTGTTTTTAGGGCATCAATATTATATCGAATAAAGAAAATGTCCCATTTGCTATATGATTTCAGTCAAATTACAGGAAGTTTCATTATAATAGCGGGATCAGTATTATATCTAATACATAAAATGTCACTTTTGTCAAATGTTTTTAGTCGAATCACAGAAAGTTTGATAATTGCTGGAATCAATTTAATGTTGAAATCAGAAAATATATCTTTTATCAAATATCTACCTAAGACATTAATATTATGTCGGATACGAAAAATGTTCCTTTTGCTATATGTTTTAGTCAAATTACAGGAAGTTGAATTATTGCACGCATCAATATGATATCGAATACACCCATGGTTTTTTATTGGGTCCGTGTTGTTTATTTTTGCATATGTGTGCGTCTTCATTTTCTTTTCATTGCCGTACTCATGTTCTGTCTTTGTTTCTTGGTTTATCCGACATTGTCATTGTCCTTTGATTGTTCGTTTTAATCTTACGGTTCGGTTCTCACCAACAAAAATGTCCCTTTCGTTATGTTTTAGTCAAATTACAGAAGTTTCATTTTTTCAACAAGAACTAGTTTATAATGAAATTTCTCAAAACTTAGTGAAATACATATTGTAAATGTTTGAAGTAAATTTATTAAAGAAGATGTGAACAAAATTATAAGTAACATAGAAAAATCGTAGAAACTGTTTCTGTAGTGACTCCTAACGGGTTTGACTGTGAATTTCACGAGACTAGTATATAGATTTCAATATTTTTCTTAAAATGATTTAAAGCTTGTATATTATTATATTTTGTCTTGTAACCTGCAAACCTGCAAGTCGGTTGGAAACAAAATTTTCATCACATCCACTTGCATCGTCAAAAATATTAAGAGAAGAAAGGACGCACGCTACAGCAACTCATTTCAATTCCACTGGTCACGAACGGAAATATTTATGTAATAGTAACTTGTGTAGAGGGCTGCATCCGGATTTACAGACTGCCTAAGGACCTTGATACGGACCGTGTACCTTTACCGTTAATGTTTTCCTCTTTTTTTAATTAAGTAATTAAATAAAAGTAAAAATGATATTGGAAAACATAGACATTTGACTTTTTGAAACTGGTTAATATTTAAAGCAATGTGAGATTATTTTTTTTCATATCTTTCTCGAGTGACAGGTGGGAAAAAAATTGTGATTTTCAAGCTAAATATATTCTATTGTTCTGCTGACGTCACCACCGGGCTGTTTTTCCTCAGCGGGCTGTATCGGATCTCAATACAGCCCGCACAAGCGATACAGCCCGCTCAGAGTGTTTTTGGGGCTGTATGTTGAAATACAGTATACCATGTAACAGTAATTGAACCAACTGAATTATTTGTAACAGAAGTGATATGAAATAAATCCAAATAGTTCACATTGACTAAAACAAGACTTGAGCCAAAGGTCAAAGAAAAATTCTGATTTTAAAAGGTCCAATCAATTTTGAATAAAATTCCTTTTTACCCGTAGTAACATTTGATATCATGGATCCACGATATACAGTAATTGAGCATTGCACAGATTTGCTATCAGTAGGGTTCATATATATAAAATCGATGCGTATTTTGCGGTCTTATATTGTTATTGTACTAGCATCGTCGTCTTTGTGGGATCTGTTGACAGCATAACTTTGGTCTAGTTGACGGATCATAATCGAATCAAAAGTATGATGTTTCTTGGGAAACGCCAAACCTGGACTTTTAATGTCAAGTTCCTGGACTGGACTGTTGCAAAAAAATGCCCAGAAAGGGTTGAAAATGGGTTTTACATAATAAAATCTTTATTAACTATCGGATTTAATGCAGTTTCTTTCAGTGCAGGTACTCGTGAAATATGTTATGCAGAACGGATTTCGAGTAACATGTACCGTTCATGAAAAAAATGGGCACAAAAGGGCGAATCTCGAAAGTTTTTTTAGCCATGATAACAATGTTTTTTGCAAAGCTCTGTCCAAAGCTGATTTTGGCTTAACATTTAGATTATATTGGCTATTTGTCCTGTATCAGTTTTTAATCATGATTGAGTTTATGGTCTTCCAAATGTTTTAATTCTATCTGCACTGAAGAGACATACGTTGCCGAAATGCGCATATGCAGAAATTAAATTCACAGCAACTTCGGTATTTAGTCATTCGTTTTCAAAACGCGTGCGAAGGTATTTTTATTGGCTTATTTTGGTTGTTACCTTCGGAAATTCCAACCTATGCTGACCGCCTTATTAATTAAGTTTTCAAAGAATTTAGTCTCATGCGATCATCAAAAAATTTCTTTAATATATATCAGTCCCTTGTGGAAAAATTTGAAGTTTTGGTCGAACTGTGATTCAAGATTTTTTTACTTAATACTGGTAACTAAGGTATAAATAGCAATTGCTGTTGAGTTGCTTCCGGATACTACAACAATGGAAGATGAGGTTTGGCGCGCCATAAAACTGAATTAACCCACCATATATTTTGAAATGGATGTACCACGTCAGGACCATTGATGTCGACAATTTTTCCGGTGGTTTCCACCTGATTTGTCTTTTTGTCTCATTGACTTCTGCTCTTGATAACTCTGCTCGGTGCTTTTTATGAACACCATTTGATATCAATGGCAAAACCGCTTGTACTCCTTCCAATGCACCTGGGAACTTGGCTATCTCGGTTTGATAAGTGTGACATTCTATAATCGGATGATGCCTCCTATAGAGTCTAGGATAACGAAGTTAGGAATTTAGCCGAGATTATCTGCTATTAAGCATAATATATAGTCAAGATGTCTTTTGAAATGGAAAGCAGTTACACAATTTTTATATAGTTTTCTGAAGTATGGCAATGACAAATACAGGATAACAGCAAACACCTACAATGGCCAAGAACTACAATCGCATGCCACAATATACAAGCAAACTGCACCAGAAAACAATAATGAAAACAAGAGACAAACATAAATAACGATAGGAACTCAGAATAGCCGGACTAGGTACCGGCACTAGCAAAAGCCAGTGGAAGGGTTAAACCGGTTTATGGGTACCCAAACCTCCCCTTTTTCTCTATCCCGTTTCCCTATAGTATCATAAACATGCGAATAAATCCAAATACAGGTAGACCACTATCTCGGAACAGAAAAGGCATATGACAAAACGTGATTTTGAAAGAAGGGTCAAAGAGTGCTCGCCACTAAACTGCCGGCTAGCTCAAGGAATCTAGTCTGCTGGTAAAACAC
>MJUU01056864.1:26751-76984 GCA_002080025.1 Modiolus philippinarum | reverse complement strand
AAATTATTAGTCAATTCCCCGATTTCTTGGAAACTGATTTTCCAATTTTCAAAAATTTGTTCAATCAAAAGATTTAGTTAATTGCCGATAAAAAGAATAAAAGAAGTTTTTTTCTGATACTTCAAATATTGTTTCAATAACAGACTCGCCCATTATTGTCGTCACAATTTTTCGTATCATAATCAAAACACTCCATTATTCTATACTAGTATATGAAAAATAATTCAAAAGAGACGGAGTTATCGCTCTTCCATTGACACTTAAAGATCAAAGGATGTCCTTTCACCATAGTTAATTAACCACAATTTGAAAAGATGTTTATGATGAACAAAAATTTCTACAAAATCTATGATCACCTTCTAAAGGGAAAAATGTCAGTTAGTATGCATTTACCAACAGTCATAAAACAAAGACTTTATCACAATAATTTGAGTAAAACTACAAAACAATGTACCACTTACATGGATTGGGGAGGTATGTGATGTAAATAACATGTACCTGAAGGTGGGGTATGTATATTGCACAAAATAGAAACAAAAGCTTTACATTTAAACAACAAAAAATTATAATGAAGAAATTTGATTGAATATAAAGTCGTTATTTTTACATCAATGTACACTTTTTGATATGATTCTTTATAAACACTGATCTATCTAAACATTCTAAAATCTTTAATACAATCTTTGCATAAAATTTCATAATTGATATCCCTTCGATAAACTGACATCTCGAAGAACACAATCATGTTTTGCTTTACTGGATATCAGTTGCAAGATTATCTAACCCTTTGGGCTCTCCATGCCTTAATCTCTGTACTTACGTCCAATTAATAGTAATAAAACTAATCAACCTTTTCATTACACAGGAGTTGTTCTTCTTAAGATTGGATCAGGAGGGGGAGGTGGCATAGGTAAATGATCACGTGGCACATGAGTGTCTACTGTTGTTGAAATAGTGTTTCTAGAAGCCTCCCTTGGAAAAGTATAATTCGATAACTCATGTGACGTTGTATCTGATATAGGCGTATAAGTATAATAACTTTCGGATCTACTCATAGAAGCATCCCGTGATCGCTCCCGAGAATGTGATCGATCGCGAGACTGTGTTGGTGTGCGTCTATGACGCCATCTATTCCCTTTATCATTGGATTCAACTTTCAACATTTGTTGCATTTTCTTTCGTTGTGAATGTTTGTATCTAGTTATATATAAATATACTGAAAAAACTCCGGCTAGTTCAGTTAAACCGAACGAACATACTGCCATCATAAATGAAGATCCATATTCATATTTAAATTTAGGATCTTCCATAGGATTTTGTGGTCCTTTATTTCCTACTTCTTCAGTAATACTGCCTATATAAAGAATTATTCCTACTAATGTACAAAGTCCTGAAAAACAATAATACACTGTTTGTCAGAAAATATGCTATGTATAAATCTCGAAATAAAAAGAAATATTTTTTGATAAATGAAAACAAATTTTTGTCATATATTTTGTGTTTAATTTTGTGTATTTGATTATAATTTCCTTTCTTTGTAAGAACTGACAAATAGGGGTGAAACAGTATCTTGTGTAATAGATATATGATATATGGCTTCATATCCAATATATCGAATGAATTCCTGCAAGTTTAAAGTACCATGGTTTAAAAGATTGTGTATATATCGTCCATTTACTTAAACGTTGATTTTGCGTTCCGTTTTGGAAACATTTTCCATATAATAATAGTGCTTTTTTAAGTCTTAAGGGAGTGCGAGCCTCAGATTTCAGGAGCATTCTATATCCTCGGGTTTTATCCATTCAAACAGTGCTTAAATATTTTGCACATGGATCACATTTTCGTGGTCACAAGTCACTTTAAAATACATAAAATAGACTGTGTATAAAATTTAATCAACTTCCAATTATAATTTCATATATTTAAAGGCCTATAAACATCTTATGCAAATTGAAGGANAAATTTTGACGTCTTGTATCTCAAAAATTCCTACATGGATTTTCAAAATTTTTTGCTCAAGTTGTTCCATTAGATATGCTCTTCAAGACAAAAGGTCAGAATTTTAATTCTAATTACAAAACTTTTGAGACTCGTACTCCCTTAAGTAAACAGTTCGAAAATAGATAAGAAGGTATTTTGAACTTTACTCGGGCCTTTATCAAAGCACAATAAAAACGTTATAATAATATAACAAAAACTACAAAAATATGAACAAAATATCGGAAACTATATTTTGAATGTTGCTATCACAAATGTTATATGACAATATTGCCCACTAGGAGGGAGAGAAAAAAAATGTCTTTCTGCGTAGTGGTGTTTAAAATGTCTATTGATGTATTGCTGCAAAAAATATCTAAAAGGAAGTGTCGTGTTTTCTCCACATTACACTTAAATTCTCATTGCTATAGAGAACTTCGATTGTCTGAAAAATTAAGTTTTGATCTCAGTTTCAAACATTGTCCTGTCGTTGTGTCTCATTCCAAGATTTATTTTCCTCAATGTCGACAATTCGCATGTTGGTCCAGCTATCTCCAATGAATAGCTGCAGCCTAGCTGTGATGGTCTTTTCTGTATGTGGTAATGTTACAAAGGAGTAGGTTCGGTAAGGCCACTTTTTGGCCAAAAATTTGAAGAAAAAGTAAAAAAAAAAGATCTGTGGTAGTTTTCGAACTCTATACTGTCTAGTTTAATGTATTCAATTGGTTTTTGGGTATTATTCAACAGATTTGGTCTAATGGGCCAACCTTACATAGCCTTAATTTAAGAAATCGCTGAAAAGGCTTGAAAAGGCTAGATTTTTGGCATATTCAACATTGCACTGAAGAGACATAAGTTGTCAAAATACGTATATGCAAAACCTAAAATAAAGTAGGTGAGAACCGAACCGTCAGTCAAAGAACGAACAATCCACGGACAAAGGCAACATCGGAAACACTAAGAAACAAGTACACCACTTTGAGTACGGGACAAAAAAAAAAACGAAGACACACATACAGATGAACAACACGGACCCATTAAAACCATGGGTGAGATCAGGTGTACCGGTAGAGTAAGCATCTCCTGCTTCTAATAAGACAACCGCCGTGTTGAACATGTCAACTCCGGTAGTAAAGTCATATCCGATCGAGTAAAACAAACTTTAGTTGTAGAGGGAAAGATCTGTCGTCATCTGGGAAAGAGATATCCCGTAACGATCGACAAGATCGTGATGTCTGTAGTGATGACTTTAAGTTTTTGGTAACGTACATTTGTTTAAGTAGTCTATTTGTAAACATCTGGGCTCTATCAAGGAAGTCGCTGTATCGACCACAAATTAACTTCGGTATTTTGTTCTTTAATCATTGGCCAACCTCTTGTACATTGAATAGCTTTATATATATATATTGTGTAAAATAGTAAATTACAAATTATATATAAATATTTTGAGTTAACACGCGGTTGGCCACTTCCGTTTCAATTAAAAACCAATAAAAGAATACAAAAAATCTACAATTTTGCCTATTTGGGCTAATTTCTTGGCATTATTCTAGGATCCCAGAAGTAGTTTTTGCAAAATGAACACGGATCTATTCAGCCATTCTACTACATGTATATAATACGATCAGACAATAAAGTTCTGACAAATTTTCCAAAATGAGGAAATTAGTGTGCCAAAAAAACTTGAAGGCCCTTACCGAACCTTGTCCTTTAATGGGAGATTGAGTTTCTTGTTTCCCCATTATATTAGTGGCAGATTATAACTGATAAATTGCTTAAGTTGGCTTTGAACATTAATCATTCGATTTAGTCCTACAATATATCTTCATGTATCTGGCATGTTCATTGAGTGTTTGTTGTCTTTTTCTTATTTGAAATAATATCTATACAACTATGCAGAATGTGTCTGTGAGTCTCTCCAGTAAGATTTTTCTTCGTAAAATGAATATATAATTTACCTGCTAATACAAATAAAATTCCACATACAAATGTTAGATGTTTTCGTCTTGTATTACATTGTCCAACAAAACATATAATAATTCCAATTGTAAGAATGAATAAACTAGCTAAGGGAAACCATGTTGATCGTCGCATAGTTACTGAAACAAACAAAAATGATTAGATTTGAGTTGTACACACAAAAAAAAATCATAAGGTAGGTGCCGTATTTATTAAGATACAATTAAATAAGAGGTTGTTTGCACTGAGTGGATTTCATTATCAATTACCCTTGAAATTGCCGTGTACTCTTAGCACAACTTTTGACAAATTGAAATGAGCATATCTTGCACTTAAGGTGTTTTTAACACTTTATACAATATAGATTGCTCGATTTATTTTCTTAACATTTTGTAGGGTTGTTCATATTGACAAATAAAAAACTCAGAGCATTTCCCCCACATATTTCATGTACCAAAACTCATCAATTGAAAACAAAATTTAGAAATATTAATTGATACAGTTGAGCAATATGTCAAACAATAAGCTATAATAGAGGGAAAAGGAAAACCTAAAACATAATTCGACTGAATCAGGCCAATAAAGTCATTTATTGTAGGTTGAAATACGCGCCTTTTCACAAAACTCAAAAACATATTCGAAGATACTGATGCAGTAAAAAAACGCACTATCTTCAAAAGGCAATGTCCAGCAAAAGAGATGGATTGGCAACCCTTCTTTCAAACTCTTCATAATACCAAGGAAGGGGACCTTAAACAGTCACAAAACAGTATTCCTTTTGATTTCAAGGAAGGGAAGGAAAACAAAAACCTTCCTTGTATCTACTGGCTATCTAAGCTACAAAAGGGCCCTTGCTAACTGAGATTTTGGTCCTCACAATGCATAAAAAATCCCTTACCTAGCTGCTACATTTTTTAAAGATTGCCTGAAGATATATTATGGTGTAAATTGTTCTTATTGTGGGATATATAAATGGCGCATATCTGATGTGAATTTCCAAAAACTCTAATGAACTTTCTAGGATATATATCTTTTACTGAAGTTAACTGTTGAAAGAGTACAAAAATATTTGATTTTTATTCTTCTATGCAACTATCCCACTTGATACGGTACAGTCAGTGCTCTGGGCTTTTATACATCAGTGTCCGCACTGAAAAGGGCGATTCATATTTAGTACTAGGTAAGGAAAGGGTTTTTTGTATTAAACATAAAAAGAAGAAGGCGTCATTGCAACGCTGAACTTTTTAATTGTTACATTTGTAACATATCTGTCGAATTAGAGAACACATCAAACAAAATGGACATATATTGAGACTATTTTAGCCCACTTATCAATTTATTCGTTTGTAGCCATGTTCTTCATAGGACTTGTTCAGAACAAAACAATAAGCTAGCTAAGTCACTAATTTCAGTTTCCGTTATATAAATGGTGTTCTTTCTTTAACAATTTCCAATTTGATAGTTTACTTCATTTTATATGACCAAATGAACCAGAAATTAAAGACCACTGCTACACCATCATTTACTCTCATACTGATAACTCTCGACATAGGAAAACAAAACTTTATGACAAGCGTGATGATTTCGACTTTGCGATAGTGAACTTTCGGTCTCTGAGCATTGATATTCCTCATAAACACAAGACAGACATCAAACAACTCATTCACTATTATTGTTCCCTTGGTTTGCACAGCAATATATTGGCAACAGAGTCAAATTACTTACACCAAGTTTATGTCCATGCAACAACCGCTGCAATTGTCACTTAAGACTTAATGTTTTAACAGATTGCCACATTTTTTTTCTATTTCGAAATTGAGAATAGACATTTTGAGTAGATTCTCTAGAGGTTCCCGAGGGAATTCACCAGCCCGATAGTCAGATTTGTCTGACATGAAAATTTTACCTTGCGTGTCATAGAAATTTACTGCTTTTATCAAAATTCTAAACGGTTAAAAATACTGAGACTTCATTCCTTGTATGACACTCGGTAGATGTCCTTGGTACTGGATTTGGCTTCCTATTTCGATTTTTTTTGGTAATGAGTACTTTTTTTGACAACTTTTGGATTATGGCTTTCCAAATTATTTGATTTTAATGGTGCTGATGAGAGGTTACTCCTTGAAACACGTATACAGCATAACGAAATTTTACTGTTTTTATGCAACATCGGTATTTTTCATATTCTCTACCGGTGCATCTGATCTCACCCATGGTTTTTATTGGGTCCGTGTGTGTCTTCATTTTTCTTTTCTGTGTCGTATTCGTGTTGTGTCTCTGTTTCTTTGTTGTTTCCGATGTTGCCTTTGTCCTTGGATTGTTCGTTTTGGATTGACTTACATTGTACTTTATTGCCGTACTGACAAAACCAGATGGTCTTCCAAACATTTTGACTTTATCTGCACTGAAGATACATAAGTTGTCGAAATTTGCATATGCAGAAAATAAATTCACAGGAATTTCGGTATTTAGTTTTTTGTTACCTTTGGGTCGATGCTTCTGCTGGTGGACTGTCAGTCCCCGACGGTATTCACCGGCCCAATAGTCAGCACTTCGATGCTGACCAAAAAGCCGATTCTATTTGGAACCTTGCAATATCTAATTTTTGTAAATTTTGTTGAAAACTAAGGAGTATCTATCTCATGCAAAGCTCTGTCCTTAGCTGATTTTGGCTTTACATTTAGATCATATTGGTCATTTGTTTTCTGTCAGTTTTTAAACATCTTTAAGTTTATGGTCTTCCAAACATTTTGATTTTATCTGCACTGAAGAGACATAAGTTGTCGAAGTGCACATATGCAGGAAATAAATTCACACTAGTTTCGGTATTTAGTTTTTTGATTGACAATGGGCCACATGTGGGGCAGATCATGCTTACCCATTCAGAGCACCTAGTGACACTTCAAGTTTTTTTATCGCGGTTCACAAAACTTCGTGATTTAGCTTAGTGGGTTTTTCCTTATATGTTTTGTTTTTTTTATGTTTCCATAATATTATGTGTTAATCCATGTTATCGTGTGTTTGTATTTTTGATTTTTAGAATTTTCTCCTATCTCTTTTTAGTTAATTTGCCGGGGGTAATTCTAATGGTGAAAAATGCAATTTTTATCACTATGACATGATTTTAATATTTTAATCATTTATATTGAAGTAAAGCGTTTATTTAATATTTACAGATTTATTTCCCTTTAATGTAGGTGATACGGAACCAAGAGTTCTTTTTTCAGTTACAAGTTTATAAAACGCACTCCAAAATTTTAGCAAGACATCATCGTTTATCAAGGAAAACATAAAAAAATAGCGATTTTGACCTTTTTTTAACTTTGTCTATACAGGAAGAAAATATAAGCGTTTATAAACAAAATTACTTTGTTAATATGAATGGGAAAAAAGGCCTAAGTTAATATTTTGGAAATATCATTATATGCGATTTTCCCTTTTTATTTTGATATAATCATCCCCTGAATAAAATATTTTAGGAGATTTTAAAAAAGTGGTTTATTATACTGCAGCCAATATAGGACCTATCAACAATATTTTTAAATTCGTTATATTCGTTATTTGTTCGGATTTATAATCAATAAACTTATAAAATAATTTTACAACATATCATTTTTAGTAGATAGAGGCGCGGCAACTTGAAAGTTATCGATGTCATATTCTTGTACGTAGATGTTTAATTCAACCTAATGCTTATTAGATTTTGGCATTTATTAAAAATATTTGGATATTGGATTGCTTTTTCATATTTCTTAACTCAGTTTCCATTACAGATACAAAATGTCTACATTTCTATATTTTGCATTTGATGTGTTCTTCGTGGTTTTTCCCGTGTCTCAATTCAAATTTGTTTTTTGTTTGTTAAAGTTGTTTTGTTTGCGATGTATGATTTATTTTGATTTGATATCTTTTTTGTAAACTGTAAACGATATTTGTTAAGCAATCAAGATACGGTTGCGATTTGTGTTTAACTGTTTTGTTATCATTTATTTAACAAGTGCATTCTCAAAAGTAACAATTATTTATAGAGTTGTAGACTTCTAGGTGCAAACCATCAAAGCTGAAACATAAAATAGGATTTTGTTACGTACAAAAGCCAGGGACTTCCTACTTGTGAACCTGTTTTAGCCGCAATATACCTACCCAACAGTACTATTTTGGAACACTTATTGTCACTCTCGTTTTTTAGAGTTCTAAAAAGAGGTGGTTTAGTTTTGTATGTTATATTTGTTATGTTTAGCAGTTTAGCGGCGAGCACTCGTTGGCCCGTCTTTCAAAATTACGTTTTTGTCCCCTTTTCCTTTCCAAGATTGTGGTCATAGAGTTAGCAGTCTACCTGTTTTGGGTTTTATTCATATGTTTATTATACTATAGGGAAACGGGACAGAGAAAAGGGAGGTTTGGTTACCCATAAACTGGTTCAACCCTACCGCTGGCTTTTGCTAGTACCGGTACCAAGACCGGCTATTCTGAATTCCTATCGTTGTTTACGTTTGTCTTTTGTTTTTTATTGTTTTTTCTTGTGCAGTTCCATGGTACATTGTGGCTTGTGACTATGTTTTTCGGTCATTTTAGGTGTTTCCTGCTTTTTATTCTATTTTTATGTTTTGTGGTTGTCGTGCTTTTGGTCGTCCTATCACAAAACGGGACAACAGTAAACACCTACAATGACCGGGAACTACAATTACAAGCGAACTGCAACAAAAATGCAATAATGAAAACATGAAACAAACATAATTGACGATAGGAACTCGGGATAGCCGGACTTGGTACCGGCACTAGCAAAAGACAGTGGTAGGGTTAATCCGATTAATGGGTACCCAAACCTCCCTGTTCTCTACCTTGATTCTCTAAAGTATAATAAACATCTGAATAAAACCAAATAGAGGAAGACTACTGACTCAGTGACTACTATCTTGGAAAAGAAAAGCATATGACAAAACGTAATCTGTCTTATAGTGTTCTCGTTTTGGTCTTGTGCCTTGACTTTTATTTCTTTGATTGTCGTTTGCTTTGTTTCTCCGTTATTCTACTGTCAATGCCTTACTTTTATACTTTGCAATCAGAACAATGCTACAATCAGTTAGAGTTGTATATCTGTCATTTCTGTGTTGTGCCTTGATATCATCATGTACTTTGCTGGATTTGATAGTACATGTAGTTTTATTGCAACAGCATTCGTGTATATCGCAAGAACATGACATAATAGAACAGTGATATTAAAACAACATTTGAAGTTTATATATTAAACATTTATCCTGAAAGTCAAAGATCAAATTTGTTGTTTTATTGACTTACACATCAGGGAACTAACATTACGTAATGCTTATCTATCTTACATAAAATTGCTTCTGTGCGTGGAAGCCCTTCCCGTTCGTCGTCAATGGTAAAATATTTAATATATTGGCATTTCAAGCCACCACTTGCTCCATGTTCTGAAAATAAAACAAAAAGACATTTACAATATTGCATGTTTGTACATAATCCGTTATAACATCAGCACATTAAGACTATTAAGTGAACAGTATTTTGTATTTTATTCCCGACACAGAGTAATTTCAGGAATGTCTATCAATCCATAACAACAAAATTGTTTACTTATAGACGAATGGAGTTCCTGGTATTATACGCAATATGTGACTCGTGAATTGTTTTTGCTCGCTTTTTGGCTTTATTTCATCATTTTATACTCTGAAACGTTTGGAATATTGTTTGAAGTTCAATATTTTTGACCTCCTTAAAACAATTAACCAGACATTTTTAGTTGATATTCAGATCGGTTTTACTGGGTTGATACCAGTGCTGGGTGATAACCTGACGGAAGTAAAGCCATGTACCTATGTTACTATGTAAATATGTATCTTATAACCCCATAAATTGGAGTTATAGATCATTACTGCTAGATTTAAAAAGATATCAAAAATCAAGAAGATAGTACGTATTTTGGTACACGCGTAAAATTTTAATTCTTTGTTCTTTTTTAATCGGTTATTTGTATGACTTTCCTTTGATCTCATGAGACAAATATTTGTAGTATTTGCTACTGCCCGAATACGAAAAAATTGGCAAAAAGTAACATAGGCTACGCCTACTTTGTCGAAAAGCGCATCAATGCAAACCCAATAAAACCGTTAGGATCGTACACATTCTTTTACTGATCAATAGTCAAGTTCCTGATTTCTTCGAAATTGATTTTCATTTTTCAAAGTTTATTGTATCAAATGTATCAAATGAACTGGTTAATTACCGATAGAAAAAATAATAGAAGTTTTGTTGATACTTTAAATATCTCCAATGATAGACTCGCCCACTGATGGACCCGTCCATTATTGTTAACGATACTTTTCTTATCAGAAACATAACTTCCATTATTCTATAGATATTTTGCATTATACACAATGGGGACACAAATACACAATGGGGGCACATATACACAATGGGGGCACAAATACACAATGGGGGCACAAACAAAATTACCGAACAGAATTGTCAAGAGCCAAAGTCTAAGCGACAAAAAGACCAAGCCGATGGAAATTCACCGGAAACTGTAGACCAGAATGGTCTTGACCTTGGTACAGACATTTCAAAACAAATGGTGGGCTAAACCTTTTTTATTGCTCTATTGCACACAAAACCTGCCCTTCTGTTGCGTAAGTGTCAGGTAGCAACTCAGCAGCAATTGCTATTGAAAGATCGTAGACGGTAAAAATAATCTTGAATCGTTCGGACTGAAACTTCAAATTCTTCCACAAGGGACTGATATCTATTTAACAACTATTTTAATGGTCGTATGAGACTGTATTTTCGAAGCCTTGATAAATAAAGACGTCAGGAAGATAACTTTGTCTAATGAGAAAATGCCCTAGCTCTGGCGTAACGACTCAACCATGAAACATACACTCCGTAAGCAGGAGAGTTGGAATGTTACTGTCCATGTTAGAGAAATTGATAATTTTGAAATTAAAGCTAAAGTTTTGTACTGTGATGATCATTTTCGTCACATTCGAGATGAAAGTCCAAAAAGATGTAGATGTTGTAGTTTCTGTTGTTTCTTTTATCCCTAGTTCTAGAAGACACATTGATGGGATTCATCCAGCAAAGGATTCGCTACAAATGGAAAAAATATCACCAATATATCTTTAATTGAGATTGAAGGATCTTGCATCTTTTATTTTATGATCTACGAATCCAATTGATGATTATTAAAATTACTATCTAATTAACCTTGTATGTTGAATAGAAATTGCTACTGTGCAATACAAAACTTTTATAGATAATGGCCCTTGTTTATAATTCAGACCTTACATAGGTTAATCAACAATGACGGATTATGATTTGTAATTAATTCTGAAACAAACTAGTGTATTGGAGGATCTCAGAGCAGCCTAATGTCAAACTAAAAAGTGAGAAATTTGATCGTATAAAACAAATACTAGTACATCCCTTGTGTATATTGTAGAATATTGAAACCAACTTTGCGCTCGCCGCTGGGGCAGTGACATCAAACTTACTATTATGCTATAGGTCATTGATCTGGCTTTTCAGTACCACTTTTGACGATAAAAAATATAGTATCAGGAAAAGTATAAAGCAAGAACCCTAAGTGAAGTCATATTTATAGGAATAAATACTTAAAAGGTACAAAATAACTTTTATCTTTAATAAACACATAAGCTTCCCAAAAGTCAAACATTGCTATTGACAGGAAGGGTAAGCCTAAACATCATCTTTATGGGAAGATAAAGTAAGTGAGAACCGAACCGTCAGTCAAAAGAACGAACAATCCATGGACAATGGCAAAATCAGACACACTAAGAAACAAGGACACCACTTGAGTACGGGACAAAAAAGAAAAATGAGGACACACATACAGATGAACAACACGGACCCAATAAAAACCATGGGTGAGATCAGGTGTACCGGTAGAGTAAGCATCTCCTGCTTCTTATAAGACACCCACCGTGTTGAATATGTCAACTCCGGTAGTAAAGTCGAATTCGATAGAGGAAAAACAAACTTTATCTGGGAAACAGATATCCCATCGCGATCCACAATATCGTGATGTCGACCGTAAAACTTCTATAGTGATGACTTTAAGTTTTTTTGTAACGTACCCTTGCTTAAGTAGTCTATTTGTAAGCAACTGAGCTCTATCAAGGAAGTCACTGTAACGACCACAAGCCCTTGAGTAGGGAATGAGTTGTGACATGTAAACTCCATATGCTGATGCTTTTGGAATGTTGCTACAAAGAAAAGGGAAGTTGACTATTGGAAAAGTGATGTCATCGCGTTTGTCATACAGGCTAGTTTGTAATGTACCCCTGTTGTCAATTTCAAGATGAAGGTCAAGGAACGAAGCCGATGTAGAAGTATCTGTAGTATCCTTAATTTCAAGCTCCTTTGGATAAATAAGATGAAGAAAATCACCAAAGCGAGTGTTGTTTAATGATAAAATATCATCTATATAACGAAAGCTGAAATTAAAGGACTGGGCCAGTTTTCTGTCTTTATTTTGAAGAAGCCCGTCAATGAATTCAGCCTCATAAGAGTGGAGAAACAGATCGGCTAAAAGAGGTGCACAGTTTGTGCCTATTGGAATTCCAATGGTCTGTTGAAAAACAAGTCCTCCAAACTGGACAAATGTATTGTCGATCAAAAACTCTAACATTTTTATCATTTCTTCCTCTGTGTATTTTTTCTGTGATTCTGATTTGTATTTCACAAAGTATGCTTATTCTCTGCCTATGAAAATGTACTTACATCTTCGTTCGCCGTTCTTACGGGAGAAACATCTATGAATTATATCTTTCAGCCGATATTTCAGTTGTTCATGAGGAATGGTGGTATAAAGTGTGGAGAAGTCAACTGTTTTAATGCTGTTGCAATGCAATAATGATCTAGATTTCAGGATGTCAAGCAGATCTTTAGAGTTTTTTAATATCCACATTTCATTTACACCACTTCTTGAAAAGCTAGTATCACAGTATTTTTGAAGGCCCTCTTTTACGGCTGTCAAGATCGAGGTTAAAAGCTTAGAGAGAGGTTTTGTGGAACATTTTGCAGATCCAGCGATGTACCGTTGTTTGTATGGGCATTTGTGTAACTTTGGTACCCAGTACAAGGAAGGGAGATCGGAGTCTTCATCTTTGGTCGAAATTCCAAAGGAAAGCAAAACAGATTTATGGTTCTGTAATATCTCTTCCTTAGACAGAGTAGTGGTTGTGTAGGTGGGATTGCCCTGGGAGTTACCAATGCCTAGTTCTTTCTTTAAGCATTCGATGTAATGATTTTTACATATGAAAATGGTGTTATTAGGGGTCTTATCTGCCGGGACAACAACATATTTGTCATGAATGGAGGACAAGTATCTGGCAACATCGGTATTTTAGAAAATGGATGATGTTTTAGTTCTCATTGACCCTCATAGCTGACTAATTCTTTTAAGAATCATGGACCTCACAGCCTTAATCCACTCCGAAAGAGAACCAAGATCTTCATCTTGTTCACGTTTAATCCATTTTCTGGCGTAGTCCTCTACAGCATCCACAAGGAGTTTAAAATTTTGCTCCTAGTTGATAGATCGTGGTTCACGGAATTTGGGTCCCTTTGAAAGGATATCACGGAGAGACGGGTTTTCGATGATGTTCAAGTCTCCCGTTATGACGTGACCACAGGGACTATATCTGTAAGGTGAATTTAAATATGAACAATCGGGTGGTTTAGACTTGAGGTCGTCGGTGGTAAAGCTCTGCAATACACGTTTATGGTTGAAAATTTTAGAAGCTATCGGTGAAGTATAGGTATATGAGATGATTGGAATTGATGTGTCCTTAAAATATGGAGGTATTTTGTTTTTTACATTTTTGTGATGAAGTATATTGGCAAGGTTGATGGCATCCAAACCCTTATTAGCAAACCTTATTGGTAGAAACGAACGGTGCCCTTCTACATTTGCATGTACTTTAACAGGTTGGAATAATCTGTGTTGACCAATATCAAGGATAACTGCATCTAATTTGTATAAAGATGAGGATGGGTCAGTAACAGAATTCTCTAGAGATGCATTCAATTTAGTTAGTGGCAAGGAGTATAGTTTAGTGTGAATGTGATGCAGTCATAGAGGTTTGCAAACAAAAGGAAGTAGACCTTTTATTGATACTTCATGAAGACTTGGCGATGTATAATGGCGATGGCCATGACTTCGTTTACGTCTAGGATTGTTGTCGAAAATACGCATCACATTTATATCGTTGCATTTAGGGCTAGATAGATTACCTGTACTATCAATTTTGTCATTGCAACCGTATGGTATTGCAGTTCCTAATTTACGTTTCCAGTTTTCTTCTTTTTGTTATTATAAAGCTTCAGACTCAATATCACATATTTCCAATCTAAAGAAAATTAGAGCTTTGATCAAGATTTGCCAGTTGACCAAATAACGGTATCGATTTACAAGAAAGTCTGAAAATAGCTCATTACAACTCAGTATTGTCAAACTTAAAGACCAAATATGAAATAATTTCCAATGCTACCACCCAAGAACAGGTTTGAAACATTTAAACTTTTAGATAAGCTGACAAAAAGTGGAATGTATACACTGTTCATTTATCTAGTTCACATGATTTCATTGTACAAATTTTTTTTTCCTGTTTTATAACAATTATACCTTGTATGACCCAATTGTTTTTTTATATAAGCGTGAATTTATTGGGTCAATGCAGACGAACACTTTGCGGGAAAGACCACTCAATATTGTTAAAAAGAAACGTCCCAGTGATATTAAGTAATTGATGGTTTTAGCACCCTTGTTGGTGAAAGGTGAATGATTTCAGATTAACTTATAAGCTTATAGTCTAGACCATTTCATGATGTTCAAGGCTCTATATCGTATCAATTTGAATGACCGCAATTACCAGTGACAGTGATTTATCACGAAAATGACATCAAAATACTTCACATGACAATACAGCTTATGGACAGCATCAATTATGTAATGAATTATACTGAAATAAATTCGTAAAGAAATATATAAAGTTACAAGTGTTTTAGACAACAGTCCGGGAATACAGTAACAAATATCAGTCAGGCGTCATAAAGAATTGCATTAAGTGTCTGCTCTCATTGATATAAGCGACAACAGAAATTCCATTAACCGTCTGGTAACAAATGGTGTAACTGACAGAAATAATTCCATTTAAAATCTGTTGATGGTGTATTCCTTGATATATGGATATAATGACTTGACAATGGTCCGTCGTATTACTTGTCACATAACAAAAGATTGAAAATCCCAAAGGGACTTAGAAGATGTTCCTTAAAACAATGAAAGATTAAAGTATGAACAGCATTAACAACATACCAATATCTAACAAGACACCGCTTCATACCAATATCTAACAAGACACCGCTTCATACCAATATCTAACAAAACACCGCTTCATACCAATATCTAACAAGACACCGCTTCATACCAATATCTAACAAGACACCGCTTCATACCAATATCTAACAAGACACCGCTTAAACACTTCAGAATCTAAAAGCACATATCACTGGAATCCTCTTTTCTACCCTATACAGTAACAATGTATGCAAATTAAACCGAATCCACACTATTAGTCGTAAATCGAAACGAAAGAACTTATCAAAGAACCATCCTTACTTATTGAATAATAATGACAAAAACCTTTCTGTTAGTTTTTATAATGGATATTTGAGTGACATTTTCAGCTAGATTCACGTCTTCCCGGATTTGACATTTCCGTTTCCGACTTTACTCTGGATTGACCCACTGACAGTGTGACAGGTGCTGTATACAGAGCAGGACATCCTTACCTTTCCTGAGCACCTGATGTCACTGTGTGTTTTGAGAGTTCAAACTGTTAGTGCTTTAGATTTTTGTGTTGTATATAAAGTGTTTGTGTATTTTGTGGGCATGTAGTGTCTTTGGTCTTTCGTTTTCTGGTGTTCTTGCTTTTGCCTTGTCTCTGGACTTTGAGTTATGTTATCACGTGCTTTGTTCCTTCGGTATTCTAATGCCGTTGTTTTTTACTACGTCACTTCCTGTAAAACTTGTATGCAGTAAATTATATGAACACCAAGCATTTTTCTACAATCAAATCGATATCAAAACGGAACAGTAAGAGATAATTCCTTATTACTCGATTCGTATTTCTTAGATCCACTATGTGAATAAATAACAAAATATCGAAGTTACTGTTTTACTTCCCGCATATGCTGATTCTAAAAAAGTGTTTAGGATTTATTAGAATATCTTTCTTTAACAGAACTGAATTTCTGCAAAAGTTTCAAAACCTTTGATTTTTTCGACACCTTAAAACATTCAACATTTCAAAACATTTGATTTTTTCGACACCGTAAATCATTCTGTTGAATGGCTTAAGGTGTCGAAAAAAATCAAAGGTTTTTAAACTTTTGCAGAAATTCAGTTCTGTTAAAGAATTTCTTAGAATATATAGCTTTCGCTTAACTCCTTTTAAAAATTTGGATTTTTCTACACTCTATTCTCCTATATGATAAGTTGAAATCAGTATTCCGGGATTAAATACATCAATCTTTCTAAACTAAAATGGAAGAACAAAAGATACCCAGTTTTGGTGTATAGGTAAAGTAAGTGAAAACCGAATCGTCAGTCAAAAGAACGAACAATCCGTGGACAATGGCAACATCCGAAACACCAAGAAACAAGGACACCACTTGAGTACGGGACAAAAAAGAAAAACGAAGAAACACATACAGATGAACAGCGCGGATCCATAGAGCATATTTGGTTAAACATTACAATGATTCCAACAATAAATATAAGGAGTAGAATGATGATATCGTTGTGCTGGAATTTTTAATTGATAACGTTTTTGTTGAATGTGAAGAATAAGTATTTCAGACAATAGGTATATCCATGGGCACCACGGCTTTCGAAGGCTTATTCCTTCTTTTGTTTGCAACAAGTTTCATTTAATTGCTAGTTCAGAAAAGGGACAATATGTTAAACAAGGCTCTTGATAACTCTTTTAGGTAATTTTGTTATTTCCCCCATTTAAGAATTACATTCAGTATACCTACATTAAAACTAAATTCAAGAAATCACTGATACAAATTATGCCTTTATACTGATCAAGCTGGACGTCTGAAAACAAACCTTTGTGACAAAGCGTGATGATTCAGACATTAAAAAGTGAACATCTTATATTGGAATATTTCCACATCCTTTACATATGGTGTCTACATTTCTCAGCTCATACGTTATTGTCGTACCTGTAGTTTGCACAGCAAAATGTCACAGGGCAACATTACTGTCTAAAAAACTTACAAGCACAGTTATGCTCAACCACTGTTGCAAAGTCATCAACATAATTTTGACACATAATTACATTGTCTGTATTTTATTTTTCGGAAATGAGAACATACATGTTTGAGAAGTTCGAGAGTTAAATACCGAACTGAAAAACAACGACTATAGACCAAACTTCGCTGGCAGTGTGAGGAGTAAATAGTTTGTAGTAGACATGCCTACCCCGGAACAATTAATGATAGTCCTGTTTTTCAGTTTGAATTCACAATGACAGTAATTTGGTTTTCTGCGTTGACCTGTTTATTACACTGTTATATTTTAGTTTTGTCTTCGTCGATGATGTTTGTGGTACAGATCTGTCCTAGTTATTTTCCGTATTCTTAAAAAATATGTGATGCCCTACTCACCAAAAAGTTCACATATCTGATAAATGCCTTTCTTGTACCATTAAAAAAATATTGTTCTACCCGAAATTGTGATGAAAGTATTCATGCAATTTGAGTCTCTAAGTATTTTCTCAATATTTTTGTTCATTCTTAAGTTAAAATTCATGTGTAACTATTTATCAAAAGTGTCAAACACTTGTCTCCAAACAGGATTAGTGGTCTTTTCTGCAATTTTATGTATTCAGACGTTAAATGGTCGTCATCTTGATTTGTTCTGTCTTCAAACTTTCCGTAGAAACAAAGTTTAAACCAAACTGTAACGTGTGAAACACACAATTTGTAATTAAAACCACCCTTTTAGATAACATAGAGTTTGAAGTGCATTAATTGGGGATAAAATATCGCATGAATGCAATGAAATTCAGTTTTTACCACAGTTTTTAAGTTTTTCAGTTTTTAACTCTTACCACAAGATGATACTAAGACACAAATGTCATTAGAACATCATTGGTGAAGGAGATCAATGTAAGAATAAAAAATTATCACGACGGAAAATCTATAAATCTCATTGCTCCCTCGCTGGCCGTAATCTTTAGCTCAATATGTGTGCAGAAAACTTCATAGCTGCTTACAGAGACTAAATATGATTCTCCTGAGACCTAATAAAAACTGACAAAATGTCACACAATCCAGCAGTACCTTATGTAATGCCGTTTTTTTCTAATCTGCTGTCACTTGTGTAAAATTAAATAAAAACATAAACATTTGTAGAGCATGTACACAAACGTGTCCGATTAACGAATGTTTAAGTAGGACAAAATGTCTCTGAAAATTCTGATACGCTGACTATAATCTACACTTTTTAAAAATTCTAACACAAACGAAACTTAAGTGTTAAAACGAAAGTGTGATTAACAATGTGAAATTCAATGTTTATTTACTTTTCCACCACATGTAACGATCACATGTTTTGTGCTCTCATTCTAATTTATATTCATTGGTGTTTTTTTCCATCAACAACGCATCTTTTTTGAAACTTGCAATATCTAAATTTTGCAAACTTTTGTTAAAAACTAAGGAGTATCTTCTTCATGCATAGCTCTGTCCTTAGCTGAATCAGTTTGGCTTTTCTATTTAGGTTCTTTTGGATTTTTACATGTTTTCGGTTAATGAACTTCCAAATGTCATGGTTTAATCTGCACTGATGAGACATAAGTTGTCGAAATGTGCATATGCAGAAAATAAATCAACAGTAACTTCGGTATTTTGTTATTTGCTAAATGAATCCCATTAATATATTCACCAGAACAAGAGATAAAGGAAACGACAGAAACCACTAGTTATACATCCCTTTTGGACTTACATCTCGAATTTAACGAAAATGGTCTTATCAGTACTAAAATTTATGAACCAGAGGCTCCTAGGAGCCTGTACCGCTCACCAGTTGCCACAATCAAGCTAACATTGTAAGTTATGCAGTTGATCTTCAGTCTTTTAAACTTTGGTAGCTCGAACACCACCAATTTCTGGAAATGTATTCAAAGTTTGTTTTACTTTAGTCCTTTGTTGGACTTTTTGACAAAAAAAGTTCTTGCTAAATACCACTGCCGACACCAGTTTTGAAGTCGAGACATCATTTTGTAAATGGAAGTCAACAAACAATTTTCAACATCGGTTTTGAAATCGCAACATGAATATCTATTTGAAAACCAAATTTCATTGAAATCGGACAATGTTGAATTTTCCCGCATTTTTTGTCAGCCACTTTGAAAATGGCGTTCAACGAATAATTTTCAATATCACTTTTTGAAGTTGCGACATCAATACCTATTTGGAAACCAAATTTCATTGATATTTGACAATGTTGAATTTTCCCGACCTCTCTGGACGGCCATTTTAAAAATTATGGTCAACGAACAACTTTAAACACCAGTTTTGAAGTCGCCACAGCATGGCAAACATTTTATCAATTTACACTTAACCTTCATCTTCTGTAGTTTTGGAAATGAAGGACGGAAAAATATGAAAATTTTGAAAATTCTACGCAAAATGGCAATAAATCCTACAAGGGTTTTTGGATTTTCTTAAAGATTTCAGGGTGTGTAGATCTTGATACACTGAACATATTTTTTCAATTTACACTTGACCTTTATCTGTTACAATTTTTGAAATTAAAAATAAAAAATACACACGTTTTGAAAATTTAACGGAAAAGGGGCTATAACTCCAAGATAGATTTTCAGATTTTCCTAAAAATTGCATCTGTAACTGTTTTTGAGTTATCTGCTAAAAACTTCAATTTACCCCTATGTTCTATTTTCAGCAACGGTGGCCATATTGTTTGACCTCCAGCCTAATCGAACATAATTTTGAGAAGCCATACTCTGGTGATGATTCAGGCCAAGTTTGGTTACATTTGGCCTAGTGGTTTCAGAGGAGAATATTTTTGAAATTGTTGACAGACAGGCGGGCGGACGACAGACGACGGACGCAAAGTGATATCAAAGCTCAAATGGCCTTTTAGGCCAAGTGAGCTAAAAAGGGGGCGACTTTAATTTCAAAATTTATTATTTTCCTAAAATGGACAGTAATATTCCAGCCTATGTATGTTTCACAACTGATTCGTTACGCTAGAGAAAGCACAAATTATTCAGACTTTTTCATTAGATATAGTTATCTCTGTGACCGCCTTGTTAATCAAGGCTTCAAAACATTCCGTCTAATACGATCACTAAAAAAGTTCTTTAAAAAATATCAGTTCGGTGAGAAATCTGATTCAAAATTCTTTTTCACTTAGTACTGGGAGGATCATTTCTTTTAACTATCTACAACCTTTCAAAAGCAATTGCTGTTGAGTTGCTACCGGACACTACCACCACGGAAAGGGAGGTTTGACAAGCCATAAAACGGATTAACCCACCATTTCTGAAATGCCTGTACTGTACAAATTCAGGACCATTGCGGTGGACAATTTTGCCGGTGGTTTCCAACTGATTTGTCTTTCTGTCTCATGGATTTCAACTTAAACTTTTCAGAAAGCGATTGTTAACACATTTTATGTGTGTTTAGATAGTATGATTAAAATATAAAAAATAATGTATATAGATTAAATGCACATGAGACTAAGTCTCAACAAACACATTATAAGCCAAGAAATGGAACAACGCTTTTATTGCTGCTCTTCATCTTGAAAAATCACCACGAGGCTCTAACCATATTTCATGTAGAAAAGAAACACTCACAATAGCCGAAAATTACAATAACATGCAACAATCTACCAGGGAACTGCACAAGAAAAACAATAAAATGACAGGCAACTATAGGAACTCGGTATAGCCGGATTTGGTACCGGCACTAGCAAAAGCTATCGATAGGGTTAAACGGGTTAATGGGTACCAAAACCCCTCTTTTCTCTACCCCGTTTCCCTATAGTATATAAAAACATTCAAATAAAACCAATACAGGTAGACTACTAACTCCAAGAAGAAAAATACTGTGAAAGTACTATTGTTCGTGGGGATCCAATTTTCGTGGATTTCGTGGTTCCCTTAGACCACGAAATTAAGTTCCCAACGAAATGTATTTTTTCCATAGAGTTTTAACGTATGGAATTTGAAACCACGAATTTAAGTACCAACGAAAAAGCGATATTTGTGAAAACTACGAAAATTAATGTCCACGAATTAAAGTACTTCCACAGTATAAGACAAAACGTAATTTAGAAAGATGAGTTAAGGAGTGATCGCCGCTAAACTGCCGGCTAGTTCAAGGGGCCTAGTCTGTTGGTAAAACACTGTCGCATCATGGAATAAAAATCGAATTCAAAACTTTCCAAAGGGTTTGGTAAAGAATCGTCATGGATTTCAGTAGACATCGGCAGTATCAGTGAGAGGGCAGTACACGTGTATATCTGTAAAATCTTCATGTCATTGCACCACAAAGCCAATTATACGAAATCATGAAAAATATCCTGTCAATATCAACTATTACGTAAAGAATGTAAGTTACGTCCCAGCTTTTCGGGATTTTTTAAAACAGTTTTTGACATTTCTAACAACATTTTCGTTAAAACGATGGTGAGAAATGTTCTTGGTAATAAGCTCTTTGCTTGTCGCATCATATTAAGAAATTAAATGTTCGTATCTTCTATAAAACTTCTTAAATGTGTTTATCAATTTATGAAATCTGTAACCTTGTGGTAAAAGTTTGGATGTGATTGTAAGGTTACGTTAATTGAAGTCGTCGAAAGTAGAACAGACGCGTGCGAATCGTACAAGTTGAGACATACACCCTGTATGATGGAGTTTCAGGTACGTTGCCATCAAGACAAAGGAAATTAGTACTAGTAATAGTGAAATCAAATAACATAATACCAAAGTTACTGTGAATGTAGTTTCTGCATATGCGCATTTCGACAACTCATATCTCCTCAAAGCAGATTAAATCAATATTTGGAAATCCATAAACCGAAATGCAAGCTGATAGAGAACAAAAACCATAGGATCTAAAAGGAAAGCTAAAATCATCTAAGAACAGAGCCGTGCATGAGTGAGATTCTCCTCAGGTTTTAACAATTTTTCTTTAAATTTAGATATTGCAAGTTTTAAAATAAAAACGGTTTTCTGGCCTGCGCCGAAGTACTGGCTACTGGGTTGGTGAATACCCTCGGGGACTAACAGTCCACCAGCAGTGGCATCGGCCCAGTGATAATAAATAACAAAATACCGAATTTACTGTGAATTTAGTTTTTGCATATGCGCATTTCGATAACTTATGTCTCTTAAGTTCAGATCAAATCAAAACATTTGGAAATCTATAAACCGAAATGTGTGTAAAAGCTGATAGAGAACAATGACCAATATAATCCAAAAGGAGAGCCAAAATCATCTAAGGACAGAGCTATGCATGAGGGAGATTCTCCTCAGGTTTAGTCATCCTTTTTATCATAATTTTAGCTTTAATTTTACCAGAGTCAACGAGGAAAGTTAGAACGAGAAATGGACAGTATTTATGATAATTGTTCGTTTTATTAAGTTTCAGTTCGCAGTGAGTATACGAGGTCGACATATTCTAAAAATTGGAAATTGTCAATAGTAAGGATATCTTCGATATACCTACTGTTATCGTTTAAAAATGAAATAAGTTGATCACTGTTTTGTATGGTTGCATTCTGTAGTTTTTTTTTTTTCATAAAGTATCGTTAGTAACAGATCAGAAAAAGATCTGCAATGAGAGGTGGAAAGTTTTTACCCATGGGAATTGCAATGACCTGTTGATAAACGATATTGCCGAAACGAACGAAAAAAATTGTCCGGCAAAAGATTCAGTGCCTTAATCATGCCATCAAAAGTCTAGGAACAATGTATTAGAGAAGAATCCTTGCTTTTTATTACAACAAATGAACTCTAAATAAGAAATTTTATATCACAACCCGAAAGTAAGATATAATTATGTATATTCACGACCTCGTGCTAAAAATAAGCCACTTCAAAGAACGAAATCTCTCTCAAAATGGCTTCGTGCTAGAACAAAGGAATATTTTCATGAAAATAAATCAATCACAATCCTATTGTACGGACATTTATTTCGTTGCTTAATTGTATTTTTTTTTATTTATTGGTGCCTCAGCTTCACGTTTTCATAGTTTTTATTATGGCAGAAGCTGGTGATGGTGCCGTAAAACCCATCGACATTGATGTCAGATCGGGTAACGGTTTATCCTCCCCATGTGAATCTGAGGGAGAAAGAATAGAGCGTTGGCTCCATAAAAAGCCCACTACTAAGTCAAGTAAGAGGAAGCACAAGACAACTCACAAGAAGAAACATTCTAAGAAAAGTAGACGGGAGCGTTCGGTATCGGAGTCTGATAGTGATTCGGGCAGATCGAAGGTTGATTCGGCTTCATCAGTTTCTTCTGAGAGTGGTTCTGGTCAGGATGATTATAATTCATCCCTATCTCCTGATGATTCTGACCATTCTGATAGATTTAGAGGCCGTCATGACTAATGGGAAAACATTGAGCGTGGTGATCAGTATGCACGTTTTGTCTTGGAAGAGTCGAAGACTTCCAAAGTGACTCTTCCTCTTGACATGTCTGATTACGTCACCCATGAGTTTTCGACCTTTGTGTCTGATAAAATATTGAATGAAAAAATCTTAAAGATTGCTCTATTCCAGACAATGTGTATGTAGGGAGTTGCAAAGTTGATAAGTACGTTCCCGAACTTTTTTTCGGAGGTTAAGAGGTCATATGGTAAACCATATGATCAGAACCTGCAACAAATTCAAGGGCGCATAGGCATGGCTATGGGGCCTTTGTGTAAACTTTGGGTGGATTTTGATAAAATTGCCAAGGGTAAGTTGGAAGATGATTCCATGTATGTTAATGAGTATTTTAATTTAGTGGAAAAGGCCATAAACTTGATAGGGCAGGCACACACATCTACCACTTATCATAGGAGGATGAACATTTTGTACAATTTAACAAAAGATGTTAAAAAAGCCAAGTCTTTATTGAAAAGTAATGAGGCCAGACTTTCTGTAGCAGGGGATGTGTTGTTATAAAGCTTTACACAAGGCAGCCAAAATCAAGAAAAAATCTAAAGTAATTTCTAAGCATCTCGGTGTTGTTACTAGTTATAAAAATGACAAACCATCTTATAAATCTAGGAGTTTCAAGAAGAGAAGGGTTACTGTAGATGTAGATGATGGACAGCCCTTTCGGGAGAAGGCCCCACCCCGAGGAGGTAGGGGTGGTGGCCGCATTACATTTAGACGTGGTGGCAGAGGCTCCAGCTTGTCCAATGCCAAAGGAAGAGGTAATTTCAAAAGAGTCTTTTTCTTTATACACAAGTATAGGCAACACAATATTGGCCAGTCAGCCCTTTCCAAATCAGAATTTATCAGACCAAACTTTGGTAAATGCAGGAGAAATAACTCCAGCAGCTCCAAAACTGGACGAAAGTTTACTACACGAAGGGGTCAGGTCCTTGAAACTGACAAGGATATGATTCGGAATTCGCATTCAACATTTTGTCGAGATTTGGATGGTTTTAACCCAAGATTGACAGTTTTTTCGAAACAAAATAAAAAAAAACAGATCTGATAGATTCCGAAGTGGAAAATTTATTGAAAAAGAGGGCAATCAGAATGGTTCCCTCTTGTTCAGATCAATTTCTGAGCCCTGTCTTCCTTGTCCCAAAGAAGGATGGGGGGCACAGGCCAGTAATAAATCTGAGGAAATTAAACAGTTTTATAGAGTATCAACATTTCAAAATGGAAGGGATTCAAACTTTGAAATCACTGATACAGAAAGGGGATTATTGTGTGAAGTTATACCTGAAAGGTGCATATCTGACCCTTGCTGTTCACAAGAATCACATAAAACTTACGAGTTTCAATCAATGCCCTTCGGGTTGCTCCCAAATTTTTACAAAAAATTATGAAACCCATAGTAGCTTTTCTTCGCAGAATGGGTGTGAGAATCGTAATGCATTATACTGAATCAATCCAATCATCAGTTGCTGAAAGATCTGAATTCCCAGAGATTCTTGCTAGGGAAATTAGGGTTTCTGACCAATTGGAAGAAGTCCCTTTGTACTCCAGTTCAGAAAATAGAATTTCTGGGTTTTCAAATAGATACTTTGAAAATGATGATTTATCGCCCTTTGGACAAAATTTTGAAAATAAAGGACAAATGTCAAAATTTAGTTAACCTAAAGACAGTAACAGTCAGGGATGTTTCGGAGGTCCTTGGTCACATGACCGCCTCACTTCAGGCAATAGCAACTGCACTACTACATTATCGTTTTTTACAGATGTCTCAAATTCGAGCTTTGTTAATGGGCAAGTCATACGCAGCCCAGGTCTTTCTATCCCCAGATTGTCTTCAGGAACTGAGATGGTAGATATTCCAAATGGGGGGTTGGAATGGGAAGTCACTTATCAGTTCGGGGCCAGACTTGACGGTTATGACCGATGCTTCTAAGAAAGGGTGGGGAGCAACATGTGGGTCCAAAAAATGTCAGGGACTCTGGACAGTGGAAGAGACCTTTTATCATATCAATGTTTTGGTGTTGATGGGAGCCCAATTCGCAATCAGGGCTTTTTGTCTGAATTTAAAAAAGACATGCATGTTCATTTGAAGATGGACAACAAAACAGCAGTAGCTTATATCCAGAAAATGGGGGACCAAATCCACTCAACTGGTGAAAATTTCAGGGGAGATGTGGCAATTTTGTCTCAAGAGGAACTTAACACTAACTGCGGAATACCTCCCAGGAATTTTGAATGTGGAAGCGGACTGGCAGTCCCGCAATTTCAGGGACAGGGGCGATTGGCATCTGTAGGAGAGTTTTTCTTAATGTTGAACAAAATTTGGGGTCGTTTCACTCTAGACGTCTTTGCCATTCGACACAATACCCAACTGGAGAATTATGTCGGTTGGAAGTCGGACCCCTATGCACTGGGGATAGATGCATTTTAGAGAAATTGGACACAGAAAGGGTTGTACCTATTTCCCCCGTCGCTATGATACCGAGGTGTCTATTGGAAATTCAACAAGAAGGGGCTACAACTACCATGGTGGCATCAACTTGGCAGGCACAACCATTGTTCCCATTGATAATGAGCCTATCGATAGAGCAACCCATTCTTTTTCCCCCATGCGAAGATCTCCTGTCGTCTCTGACACTGGGGATCCATCCACTGCTGAAACAGATCAATTTCAGGTTAGCGGCGTGGAGGATTTTCTCAGGAAACGAGACATTGAGGAACGAATTTCGCAGGAAGCTGCCAAATTGTTGGAAGAACATTCCTGGCGGAAGGGCACCACCGGGGCTTACAACAGCAATTTGCGTCAGTGGTCTAGTTGGTGTGCTAGAAAACAAATTAATCCATTTAAAGTCCCTGTGGTAAATGTTGTTAATTATTGAAAAGCAAGATATGAAAAGGGGGAAACTTATCGTACATTAAATTGTCGTAGATCTTTTCATATACCAGTTGAGGGTGTAAAAGTAGGTCAGCATGCATTGGTTAAAAGATTATTGACAGCTTTATTTAATGCTAGACCTCCTTGTCCTAAATACACAGCAACTTGGGATGTAGATTGTGTCCAAGTACATATTAAGTCATTAGGACGTAATGGTTGACGTACGGATAAGTTGTTGACTTTGAAATTAGCCATGTTATTAGCTTTGGCTTCTGCAGGCCGAACATCTGAGTTGTCAGCTTTAGATACTAGATATATGATTGATAAAGAGGATGAAATAGTTTTCAAATTAGCTAAACTTACTAAATCAAGAAAAACAGGACAGTCTCCCATTTCTCTTTGGTTTTAAACTTTTCATTCTAACAAAGCCTTATGTGTTGTTTCTATTATAAGAGATTATTTGAAACGTTCACAATTGTGGAGGGAAAGAGGTGATATGATGATATACCAGTTATTAAGTTATGTGGAACCCCACAAACCAGTAGTCTCTTGTTCTATAACAGGGTGGTTAGTTAAAATGTTATCAGAGGCCGGAATTGACACTAACAAGTTCAAAGCTCACTCTACAAGAGGGGCTTCAACTTCAAAAAGCAAATGCAAAAGGTCTGTAGAGAGATTTTAGAGATGGCTAAGTGGATTAAAGCTACCACATTCAGACGTCGCTATTTAAGAGAGATAATTTCTTCATCTAATAGAACAAGCCGTTTCCAACAAACAGTTTTAATTTAGGCTTTAAGCATACATAATTATATCTTACTTTCGGTTTGTGATATAAAATTAGAAATTTCATCAGTGCATACAATGCACACAATGAAATTAAGATTTTATGAACAAACCAAAGTAAGATATACTAAGTAATTCCCTCCCTGACCCTCCCTTTGGGGCATGGGTTTTACCTTTTTTTTGTTGTTTATATGTTGTTCAATTTCATACATAATTGTACATAAATTATTTTCTTTCAGGTGGACGAAACTAACTCCTGGCAGCTTTTGATGTCTTTTGTTATTTGGATGCTTATATTTGCCATATAGACTTTTAGTATGGTGTGGAACTTTAGACTTTAGTTTAGAACATTAGTTTTACATTTATGTTTTTTATAGACATTTTAGTTTTATTTTGCTTTTTAAGACTCAGCATTTTGTCTTTTATATACATGTTTTTTGCATGACCTTTTCTAGTCCGGTTGTTGATATTTTTCGTTAAAAAATTTATTTTTGAATATGTTGTCATAAAATCATTTTGTCTTTCCTTTTGTTTGTTTCGCACTTCAGCGATTTTGAATAATGAAATCTCGTGAGATTTCGTTCTTTGCAGTGGCTTATTTTTAGCACGAGGTCGTAAATCTTACTTTGGTTAGTTCATAAAATCTTAATTTATTGTGTGCATTACATGCACTGATGAAATTTCTAACTTTGAAGGTATGCTTACTTTGATTTAATCAATTTTTGTGGAAGGGGAGTATAAAGTGTAGAAAAATCATAACTTTCAATAGACGAAACTGGTCTTTTTATTGATTTTGATTTATCCAAAACTTCAATGGAATGTTTCATTTAAACGTCAATCGAATTTTGTATTTATAATAGTCATGGGATGAACATATAACTGTAATGACTCCCACGAATGAAGAATGTTTGTTATTTATTCCTTGCTACTTCCAAATGAACAATATCTCAAAATATTTAAAGAATAAATGTATTGTTTTATTTTTATTGTTATCAGCTTCTGTGCAGAGTATTTTGAAGTCAATTTAGAGTAATGTGCGTGATCAAATGTATTCTGTGATTTTGGCTTAGCTCCACAAATCCCTGTTGTCTTCATTATTTTGTTATTACAAGGACATTCCTGTCCATTGATTGGCTGCTTAGTTACGTAGATTGTCTTCAAAATATAAAGTGACAACTTGTGGAGAGAAACGATCGTGTTGATGATGGTTTCCACTGGACATTCTATATGCTTAGTAAACTAATTGTAGGACAACAAAATATGAACTTTCCTGTCGATCCAAACAATGAACTATGGAATTAGTAGAAAATTACAATATACAGCAAAAACAAGCTATAGTCAATACCCAAAAAGGATGTAGATACGGGCCAAATAAAACAAAAGTTTAACCCCGCCGAAGCAGGTTTGTGTCTGTCCTAAGTCAGGAAATTTATTAAGGCTTTGTGTGTCTTGTCTGTTTTTTACTTAGTTTACTTAATGTCTATATAGGAGTCTAGAATGGTGTTTATTTCGCTGAACCCGATTACTCTTTATTTAGGAGCCGACTCCGACCTGGGGTTGGGTGTGGGGTTTCCTCACAGTTCATTGAAGATCTTATGGTGGCTTTGAGTTGTTATTAGTCCTCTTTGGGTCGTTGTCTCTTTGACACATTTCCCGTTTTCCTTCTGTTTATGAATAGCCATATTGTAAATGAAAAGAAAATATGATGTGCAAAGTGTGTAGAAATGTTTGTTGTCATTCTAATAGAATGAAACATTTTACAAAACTTTAAGATAAAATCAACAGAAGAAAAGCACGAAATTAAATGTAAACAAAATACGAGATTATCATCTTCAAAAAGCAAAAACCCCTTCAATACTCTCAAAGATATTGTACATAAGAATCTTCAAAACAACTTTCCCAACGTTGTGTCGGTTGACTTTTTCCTCTACAGTGCATAAATTAATACCATTGTTAATTTCATCTTGGATTGGGTAATAACAAATTGCCCAAACAGAATTGTCAAGATCCAAAGTCCAAGAGGCAAAAGGGGAAAGCTGATTGAAAAGTTGTCGACCGCAATAGTCCCGACTTGGTACAGCCATTTCAAAAGAAATGATGAGTAAAACCGGTATTTTATGGAGCGCCAAACATGCCCTTTCATTGCGGTAGTGTCCGGAAGCAACTCAACAGTTATTGTATTGAAAGGTCGTAGGCAGTAAAAAGAAATGATCATCCAAGTGAAAAATGAATCTTCTTAAATTACATTTCGGACCTATTTTTTTTATAAAGGAGTATTAAAGAGCTTTTTCAATGGTCGTATGAGACGGATTTTTTTTTCAATTATAAGCCTATCTCGAAGTTAACTATGTCTAATGAGAAAGTCTTTATAATTTGTGCAAGCTCTCGCATAACGAATCAACTGTGAAATATGCACTCCGTAAGCAGGATAAAATGGAATATTACTGTCTATGCTAGTGTAATTGATAATGTCAAAATTAAAATCGTCCATTTTGTCGTAAATTGTAGTACCGAGATGACCATTTTCGTTAAATCCGAGATGCAAGTCCAAAACAAGATGTAGACATAATGGTTTCTGTCTTTTTCTTTATCTCAAGGTCTGGAGTATATATTGATGGGATCCATTTAGCTAAATGTGTGTTATTAATGGAGAGAACAACATCAATGTACCTATAAGTGAATTTTATGTGTTTTTTTCTATTTCAGTCCCACTGATGAACTTTGTTCTAGGTACAGGAAGATGTCAGGACATATACTCATTTTAACAAATAAATTGTTTTGAGAATAAAGTATTTCATTTTCTATGTATTCATTACAATATATTCCTGAATACACAACGACGAGAAGGGCACGTGTATAATTTGATATTATATTCAATACTGACTTTTAAAACCCTTTATGGCATTTGTAACAATGAACAACAAGAAAAGCATGTCTTCACCAGGTTATTGTGCTAGTTGGGGTCATTGTTTTTCTAGATCGTATCTTTTAGCTTGATGTTACAGTCAGGATCCGATTTACTCATTTGTTAGAGGTCAAGAAACTCTATTATTCCGAAACTAATCACGTTTTTCTCTTCATTATTTTTTATATAAAATCCCCCATTCGGAATATTATTGTAATGAGCAGTAACACCGGTTGTTTTTTATATTCCGAAGGAGAGCAAAACTAATTTCCGAATGTTTCTAGTATTCCCATCATATCCTTAACACGTATAAATAATGATTAAAATCGGCACTACGTCTGTCAGAAAGTCAATATTATAACAGAAATAATTGGTAGTTAGCTAAATCGAATTATAAATAATATAACCATCTTGATAGAAATATAGCCCCGACAGATACAAGCTAATGACAAGTTTCATTCCCTATAATAAATTGTATTTTGGTTTAAATTGTAGTTATATTTAGTGTTGCCTCTGACGGACAGCATCAATTCACCATAGACACACCAATATAATAATACAGTAGAATCTGTCAGTGCGTAACTTAGCAGTGACTTTGATTCTCTAAAAAGGCACCAATATAATAAAACAGTAGAACCTGTCAGTACAGAACTTAGCAGTGACTTGGGTTCTCTAAAAAACTGCAATATTATAAAACAGTCGAACTCTGTTAGTATCGAAATCATCAGTGACTTGGGTTCTCAAAAAAGAAACCAATATGATAAAACAGTAGAACCTGTCATTACTGATTTTAACAGTGACTTGAGTTCGCTAAAAAGACACCAATATATTAAATACAGTATAATAATCAGTCGGTACCAATTCTGTAAAGAGTCAGTTGAACTCTCTCAATAGTACATTGAAGGGTAGTGTACTGATATTCAATTATCATAATCAAAAAAAGAACTTTATATATGATAAATAACAGGGACAAGATCACATGAACTCCTGAATAATAAGACGGATGTGTCGAGAGCAGGGAAAGCTTGTCTTGTCTACTATGCATACACCACCCGTTATTAGAGCAATGGAATGTCCAAAGTTCAAATCATGGTCAGAAACAAGTCATATCCGATAGTTAAGATGACCCGACTCAATGCTTATTCTTGTCTAAATCTAATCAAGTTGTGAGACTGTTGCATTATAATAGTCAATGGACTCGTAAAGCCGACCTCTGTTTTTTTAATTCCAAGCGTTTCTTTACATCATTTTTTGGGGCATTTATCTGATGCAAAGAAAAAAAAAAATCTGTCGGTACCGAATTACACAGGGATTTGTCTAAAGACACACTAATATAATATTTCAGTAGGATTTGTCAATTGCGAACACAACATTGACTTATACTGTCTAAAGGCAATCTAATGTCATAAAAAGTTTATCTTTCGAAACCAAAATCCGTAGAGACTAGGATTCTCTTGAGGTGCATCAATATGATAATAGAATTCAGTTCGTCTAAGCCAATTCCTATATGAACATACTGAATAGTTGTTACAAAAATCTTCTCATGTGGAAATTTATAATAGAATACAAATTTTTGTCAAGAGTAAGTGAGAACTGAACAGTCAGTCAAAAGAACGAACAATCCATGGACAAAGGCAACATCGGAAACACTAAGAAACAAGGACACCACTTGAGTACGGGACAAAAAATAAAATTGAAGATACACATACAGATGGACAACACAGACCCAATAAAAAACCATGGGTGAGATCAGGTGTACCGGTAAAGTAAGCATCTCCTGCTTCTAACAAGACACCCGCCATGTTGAACATGTCAACTCCGGTAGTAAAGTCAAATCCGATAGAGGAAAAACAAACTTTACAGTGATTTGTCTCTTCCACAGAAACAATAAAGCAATAGTGAGATCTGTATAAGTAGACACTGATACAGTATATTACGATCTGTTCTAACCAGAGAAATAGACGTCCCAATTGATTCAACTTACGCCATGTCGACCATCAGTTCATATTAAAATGCTTAATAGCAAACAAACAAAAAAGTATAAAAGTTATTGTATGATATTAGAACGATGAAGATACGTCGGCAAACGAATGCCGAAGCAAGAACAAGGAAAGGGGGATTCTAAATCAAAAATCCTAAATCACGGCAATTCATATCCAACACGATTTGAGACTGTTTGATAAAGACAAAACAAATAAACAAAAATTAACAAGAACGCCACATTACTAAAGCACTAGCAGTGTGAACCCATACAAAAACTAAGGTATCATTAGGTGCTCTGGAAGGGTAAGCATGATCTGCTCCACGCATGGCACCCCTCACACTGCCAGTGAAAAGTCCGGTTTTGTCACAGTCGGTGTTAGTCAGTCCGTTTATAAACTTTGGATCTACCCAAAGATATCTATTCTCATTTCTGAAATAGAAACATTGATACAGTCAAATCGTGGTGACCACCATTAAACTTCGGTAGTGACAATTGCAACATTGATTGAACATACCTTGATTTAAAAGTTTTTGAGACAGTAATTTCGCTCTTTTGACAAAATGGCTGTACAAACTACATGCACGGCATTAGCGAATGAGTTGTGAAATGTACACACCATATGTCGGAGATGTGAGAATGTTACTGCTCAAAAACGAGACGTTCACTATTGAAAAGTCGAAATCATCACGCTTGTCGTAAAGTTTTGTTTTCAGACGTCCAGAGTTGTCAATGTAGAGGTATAGGTCCAGGTATGATGCCGATGATGTTGTATCAGTGGTCTCTTTAATTTTGAGTTAATTTGGGTATAAAATATGAAGGTTACCTTTAAATTGAGGATTGCTCAATGAAAGAATCGCCATTCAATTTCTAATACTCCTGCGAGACTGAATTTCTTCAGGGACTAGTAAAAGCTCATAAAATAGAATATGATAAGTCCTTCAGTCTCACTTATTGATACATTGATGATGTTCTTTCCAATTTTGCACAGCTTCTGCTAAATGGATCTCATTAATATATCTTCGAGAATCAGAGATAAAGGAAAAACAATAGACAACAAAGAATAGACTGATGAAAGAAAAATACAAAAATTAAATTAATTTTAGTTTCTTTTTAACCAACCATCTGTTTCAATAAAAGCAAATGGCGGAGAGATCACTCTAACGATATTTTGAGTAAATTTCAAATATTATAAACAACAAATAATGGGTGAACCATTCAGTCAATTTAGTGTTTGTGTGTTTTGTGGCTGTGTAGTGTCTTTGGTCTTCCATCTTCTGGTGTTCTTGATTTGGCCTTGTGTTTGGACTTTGGTTTATGTAATATTGTTCTTTGTTCCTTCGGTATTCTACTGCCGTTTTCTTACACAAATTATAATGTACATGTACAACTATAACGTTTAGTTCCATCAAATACTATTGATTACATTGTATACAATTTAGAAACAATGTTAAATGTCTGTAAAAATACTTCTACTTCATGATTTCTTTTTCATGAATTTTTGTTCAATTTCACAACTTTATTTTCACACATATATCTTTCGTTCTTGACACGAGTGGTTAGGATCCAGTTTTATAATTAGATAATGGTATTGTTTTCAAGACAGAAATCAATATAATCCTATTTGAAGATTTATAAAATTAAATTAGGACGCAATACAGCTCTCTTGTAACGTAATGTAAACTGCACAGATTAATGCTAAAGAAAGTGATAAAAAAGCACATTAAACTTCATCAGATTAAAGTTACAGATCTCCAATAGATGTGGAAGAAATTGTGTGTGTAAAGAAATAGAAGAGTTTATTTGTATCTGTCCATTTCAAAAGATAGTAAAATGTGTATAAAATATACAGATATAAGATAAGACCAATAATCATAAAAAACACAAAATACATTTTTTATTTTTGAAAGGGAACACGATCAATCCTCAACACTTTTCATCAATAGATGACTTGTGACCTACATAGGCTCCGAAGTATTTTGATTTTTCTATCTTTCATAAAACTCTGCCACCAGTTCAACATAAAACAGTAATTGCTGCCCTACTACATCGAAGTTTCTGCACAAAAAAAATAAATAATTATATAAATAAAAAAGAAAAAAAAAGAAATAAAATAAAAAAAAAACAAAAAAAAAAAGTGAATGCAGCGATCCTTTTTAGTAATAGAAAGAAACAAAACGTAATTTGTTAAGAAAAACATTGATTCAAAAAGAAGAAAATTAAGAATAATTTAATAAAAATGTGGTTTTTAAAAAAATTAAGACAAGTTGTTGTACTTGCAGACTCGTTTTTCTTTGTAAAGAGTATTTTTGATAAATTGAGTATTTGATACAAATACTTCATGTCCTTTTTCATTATTCAAACTAATGATAACTACCAAGACCTGATTGACCACGTCAAAGACAGGCATCATGCTTCTTTGAGACTACACATGGAAGAGGTGACATAAATCACAAGTGGATCCCCCAAAATTCGACAAATATATTGGAAAATCTTACATCCCGTTTCTTTTCTAAAATACATTTTCCCAAAAAACATTTGATTTTCCCACACTTTTACCACACTTTTTGATGAAAAACTAAAATCTCGAATTAAATGTATCATTCAAAAGGCTTTTAAATGTATCATTCAAAAGCCTCTACAAAATGTTATAATCGGTTATAAATACACTTTTCTATCAAACCCACAACTTAAAAGAAAAAGTATGCTACGTTTGAGTTGTCGGGTCGTTGTCTCTTTGACACATTTCCCGTTTCCCTTCTTTTTTCTACAATGAAAAACAGATTTGCGGTTTGCTTGATTTTCTTATTGATTAAACACATGCATATTTGTAACATTTTTGGATGCTGTTTGTAAACAGCAAATTCCTAAACAAAGTGTGCTCCGTAACTAGCAGACTTGTTCTTATTATCGTTCGAGACTGAATGCTTCCGGAATTAACAATGAAAGGACATGGATTTAATGCAAATGAGCCAAAAAACCCTACAAAAACATAGAAAAACCAAGCAATGGAACAACGCTTTAGTTGTTGTTCTTCATCTTGAAGTTAGCATGAGGCCTTTATCAATGAGCATTACTCATACCTCATAGCAAGTTCAAGACGGCCCCTAGCACCGGTTTGAGCGGAATTCGTTGCTAATTGCTGAGCAACGCTACATCCATGTCTTTTTTCCTTTGATCCATGGATGCGGGATCGTTAACAAACATAAACTTAACTGGCAAAGTGTTCTTACAATTGCTGTCATCCATTGTCCGACAAAAAGACTGGTAGAAGACGATCACAACATTTAAACTTGTCATAATAAAATCATGAGACGTGGGCACAATAAACAGGTGGTCAGAAAGAAAAAATTAAATTAAAAAAAAAATTAAAAAGCCAAAATTTGAAAGAATGATAGTGCATCCATATGAGAAATTCTCTCGGAAGTCCTAAAATCTCATTTACTTGAGCCCCATTTACATGCACAGTTTTACACAAATGTGTATTGTTACATAGGTATGCAAATTTGCACTGGTGTGCAATTACTGCATGTAAACGTAAACGCATACGTGTGTAAACTTAACAAAGGATGTAAAATTGCGTGATGTCAGGGGCAAGTGTAAATGTATATTTGCACATGTGTTAGTTTACACAGTTTGCATTTTGAGCATGTAAATGCAAATTAAAATATGCACACTGTGCAAAATACTGTTTCTGTCTATGAAACGGAAGAAAAGAATCTTGAAACTTGATCGGAAACATGAAATTGATGCACACACACTGAACAATTCATACTTGTATGACAATTTTGTCAGATTTTGCGGGTTTTTTTTGCTTATTATAGGGAAAGTTGGACTCTGATTGAAAAAATAAAAAAAGATACAATGCTTCTTTATGTTTTTCTATCATTCTATAAACTTCCAAGATCTAATAAAAACTTTCAAAACTTCAATGTTTTTCGGCCCTTTTAACCTCTTGTAATGAGCTTTTTGAATTAAAATACACACCTCAGATTAAATGCATGTAAATGCATAGCAAAAATACTTTTAAATACTGTGGTTGTTTTACATAGTTTTTACGTGTAAATTTACATACTGGTGTAAATCTTGTGCATGTACCTTTAATAACTAAATACCGAAGTTACTGTGAATTTAATTTCTGCATATGCGCATTTTGACAACTTATGTCTCTTCAGTGCAGATAAAATCTAAACGTTTGGAAGACCATAAACTCAAAAATGTTTGAAAACTGATAGAGAACAAATAACCAATATGATACAAATGTAAAGCCAAAATCAGCTAAGGACAGAGCTTTGTAAGAGGGAGATACTCCTTAGTTTTCAACAAAATTTACAAAAAATTAGATATTGTAAGGTTTCAAAAACAATCGGCTTTCGGGTCAGCACCGAAGTACTGACTACTGGTCTGGTGAATACCCTCGGGGACTAACAGTCCACCAGCAGTGGCATCGACCCAGTGGTAACAAATAACTAAATACCGAAGTTACTGTGAAATGCAGAATTTAATATCATGCATTGACAAATTGATGATGTTGTTTCCATAAACAACCATAAACCACTATATCTATTTATATTGGACTTACAATTCGAATTTCACGAAAATGATCGTCTCAGTACTAAAATTTACCACAAAAGGGGCGATTTTAATATCAAAATTCTCAATTTCAAGGACATTGACAGCTATTTTCAAATTTCTCCTGCTTTCAAGTGTATGTTTCACATTTGATTCGTTACGCGATAGCTAGCACAAATCATGCGAACCTTCACATTGGGCATAGTTATCTTCGTGGCACCTTGGGGATGGTCACACCTCAGCTATTTGAAACTGCCTCCGACTTTCGAGATTCTTTTAATCATCATGATGCATTAGAAAATTTTGCACACTGACCCCCGCATTTCTTATCAAAATATTGCACACTGACCCCCGCATTTCTTATCAAAATATGATAATATACAACTTCAATAGACTTCTGACAAAATTTGATGAAATTGTTGTTATTCCCTCATTGCATTTTAAAGGTTGACTGCCTTAATGCAAAGTGAATGAAAAGTCAAGAGAAGTTTGGTTTCCCGCCAAAATTTAAGGCATTTAAATCTCTAAAACGGCCTCACTGACCTATCAATAATTTTTGCTTAAAACGATGTATGATCCATATTCTAATAAATAAAATAAAAATATTAATTTTAAATCCTTGATATAATAAACTTGTGAAGTGACCATCCTTATTAAAAACAAAATACCGAATTTTACTGTAAATTTTGTTTCTGCATATGCGCATTTCGACAACTTATGTCTCTTCAGTGCAGATAAAACCAAAACAATTGGAAGTCCATAAACCGAAATAAGAGTAATAACTGATAGAGAACAAATAACCAATAAGATCTAAATATAAAAGCCAAAATCAACAAAACGGACAGAGCTATGCAAGGATTCGTAGGATGTTTTACAAAGTTATTGAACAGATATCAGTTCATTGAAGTTTCTATCAGAACTTTGATTCAAGATTCAGTTTTGAATTAGAACTTTAATTAATTTCTTTCCACTGTGTACGACCTTTCCATAGCAATATTTGTTGAGTTTACATCAATAACGGAGCGAGCTAGTTCTTTTAACCACTGAACAGAAATTGAACTTGCGAACAGTGGCGTCTGTCTAATTTTTGCAACGTACGATGTTCCCAACTGAAGGAAGATAAGATTACTTTGGAAAATCAAATGCAAAAATTAAGTTCAAAATGTTAAAATTTCGATTTGATGTTACTTTGTACAGCATGAATACTCCAATGCCGAACATGCAGTATGCCCAAAAATTTAGTTTTTCCTTAAAAAAAAACAGTAAAATTCTGTACTCCTCCTTTACTTAGTTATTTCTTTTGTATTTTTACTTAATATTTTATATTTGATTACTAATACTAAAATATCGTGAATGCAATTTCTGCAGATAATGTATGTCCCTTGAGTGCAGATAAAATGGGAACGTTTGAAAGATCACAAACCAATAGATGCAAAAATGTTGTAAGAGAGCAAATAAGCAATAGTATCTAAATGGAAAACCAAAATCAGCTAAGGAGAGCTTTGGTCGAGGTAGATACTCTTAGGTTTTAAACAAAAGTTTGAAAAATTGAGATATTGCAAATTTTCAGACAAAATCGATTTTCGGGTCAGTACAAAAGTACTGATTACCGGGTTGTAAATGCCCTTGAGGACTAAAAGTCCTATTATTTCATAAAAAAAATAAAATTTTGCCTGACTTGTTGCCAAATTGCCAGACTAATACAACACAGTTTAAATCATTTATGCACAACAATAGTTTATACATGTGGTGACACGCAATAAGGCAAAACTAACTTGATTATTTTAAAGTAAGATTTAAAATAAACATGGAAGAAAAATTCGGGTAACATAGCTTGAAACGTGTTACGTGCCGTTGACGTCGCACGATATAGTGAATTAATCAATTAGTATTTAGTTATTCATAAACCAATACACTGCTGTAATTTTGGATTTTACGAGTTAAGGTTTGGAAATTACTATTGTTCATATTTGTTGTCGGCACAGTGTTCAGAAAAGTTGGAATTGGAATCTAGGATAAAATAACGTTTCGCAAAATGAAAGAGCAAAGTCTTGAATAAATACGACTGATTAAAAAACATTTTTTTCCATCGCCAAAAATAACTACATATAAGTAAACTTTATTTAACATTTTCAGAAAGATCTATGTTTCATTTGAGAAAACAACATAGAAAAAATAAAAACACTTATAAGGACATCAAAATAAAACAAGTAATACTATAACTCTAACTAAAAAGTATGGAGATGTAATGATATTGTATTTTCAATGCAATATAAGAGGAAGTAAGTAGGAAAATAACAAACTAAAGAAATAAGTAGTATTAAGTGGTTAGAATTTTCCTTCGATTTCCAGAAATGGACAACGAATAGGTGCACAATAAAACGTCAATCTAATTAAAGTACAGTGGGTGTTTACTTAAAAATCCGACAATGAAAGACCTAACTCTATGAAAAGGTAGAAAAATTTACCGCTCATTTTGACCTTTTGAATCTCGAAAAACTAAGTAATTTTATTTTGGTTGTCCTTTCTCTAAGTTGATTAAAATACATACAAATTCCACGTCGCTACCTAATTTTCGTCGGTTATAATGTGAAGTCTTAATAGAGCAATAAAATAATTCTATAGCAACGAGCAAAAGTGATAAACTTGAATATTATAGAGAAAAATGTCTTCAAGGGCCATAACTCAAAAAAATCATTCAATGTCAGAGATATAGATTTCGTGAATCACCTGAATTTGTTCTAATACATACATATTCCACTAGAAGCATCACGTTTGACTAAATTTTACCATTGATCGTTTGTGGCATGCGTTTAATAGAAAGTACAATTTTATAGAATAGCATAGATGTCCAAATTTATTACATTTAGCCCATTTTCAGATCAAAAAAGATACTAAGGAGCATAAATAGTGTGCTCTTGTAAAATAAACACTCTTAAAATTTAAGGTTAGTAGTTCAAAACAAGTATTCTGTTAGAGGTTACAGTTTTTAGTACTTTCGAGGAAATTTTATTGAAAACATTTTTTTTTAAAATTTGAACACTAGTCGCTTGATTGTAAAATATATATAGACCTATATTATATTGTTCAAAGTGGATTTTACTTAAATATAACCCTAAATATAATCCTTTGTGTATACATCGGCCAACGAATACCGAAGCAAGAACGAGGAAAGGGGAAATTCTAAAATCGTAAATCCAAAATCACGGCAATTCACAGCAACACGAATTGAGACAAACCAAATTAACAAAAAATGAACAAGAAATGTATATAAAGTCAAATTGTAAATTTTTGATATTTGGTTGTTTAACTCCAGCAGTAGCTTGGTGACCTTGTCGAACTATTGACAACTGATTCAATTTTAAGTATATCTTCATTTTGTTGACAGCACCATAATCAATGCCTGTCAATGATTTATATTCAGTTCTGTCAGATTTACTTGGCGTTTACTAAGTGTTAAAAGATGTTATTTAACATTCCGCCCACAAAACACCGCTCTCTGAATAATAGTCTTCTATATGAATCTTTAAACCACAGAGGTACAAAAAAGGATAAGTCAAACATAAATGCTATAGTTTCAAGGCCGAGCATTGTCAATAAGATGTACTAGAAATATTTTGTGCAATGTATTTGTATTTTCAAACTGTTTCATCAAAATTCTGTTTGATTGGATTAATTTACTTGTTGATTTTCAACGATCATCGAGCAATGTAGACATATGCTTGAGGAATATGAAATTTTTTTAATCAATGCTTATTATTATCAGGAAATAATTATTTCTTTGATCGAGGCGGAAAGGGATTTAAAAAAATATAAACCCCCCTCACTAACAGAATGGGAGTTGACTAAGACGAAAATGGAATATTGACGTCAGAAGACTACAAAAAAGTTGTTTGTAAATTGTTTCCACATAAGCAAAAAAGAGTGTTTTGACTATCAAAGAAATAAGATTGTTTCATTTTACTTTCTTGATATTCAAATTGTCTTGTTAAGAATGGTAAATATTCTGTTATTGAAATGTCAATTTATCATTCATTTTTCTGATTTGGTAATTTTGGTTGTCCCTATTTGTCAACTTGAAACGTTTCTCTTAAACATTGCAAATTAGGTAGCCTCTTTAACTGCTAAATATGGGCTGTGTCAAAACGATATAACAACAAGATTACCAAACAAAATTGTCAAGAACAAAAGTCCATGAGACAAAGTAGGTGAAAAACACCGGAAAAATTGTCAACCAAAATAGTCCTGTCTTGGTTCAGGCATTTCAAAAGAAATGGCGGATCAAACGGGTTTTATGGTGCTCCAAACCTCCCTTTCCATAGCGGTAGTGTCCGGCTCAATTCAACGTCAATTGCTATTGAAAGCTCGTAGATAGTCAAAAGAAAGGATCATACAAGTATTAAGTAAAAAGAATATTATATCAGAGTTCTGACCGAAACTTCAAAATTTTCCATAAGGGACTGATATCTATTGAAGAACTTTTTTAATGATCGTATGAGACGGAATTATTTTAAGCCTTGATAAATAAGGCGGTCACGGAGATAACTAAGTCGAATCAGGAAGTCTGTACAATTTGTGCTAGCTCTTGTGTAACAAATTAATATACATTCCTTGATCATGAGAAGCTGGAATATTACTGTCCATATTAGAGAAATTGATAATTTTTTGTCGAAAATAGGGGTGATAACAAAATGACTAAGCAGAGTTGTCAAGAGCCGAATTCCATGAGACAAAACGACAAATCAGGTGTAACACATCGGAAAATCGTCGACCGCATTGACTTGGTAGAGGCATTTCAAAAGAAATGGTGGGTTGAACCGGTGTTATGGCATACCAAACCTGCCCTTCCATTGCGGTAGTGTCTAGTAGCAGTCTACAGCAATTGCTATTGAATGGCTGTAGACAGTTAAAAGAAATGATCATCCCAGTACTAAAAGTACAGAGTTCTATTTAAAACCTTTTTATCTGATAGTATGAGATAGAATTTTTTAAAGCCTAGATTAATAAAGCGGTCACGGAGATAACTATGTCTAATGAAAAAGTACGTTTAATTTGTGCTAGCTCTCGCGTAACGAATCAACTGTAAAACATACACTCCGTAAGCAGAAGCTGGAATATTACTGTCCATCTATAGCACTGAGTTGACTATTTTCGTAAAATTCGATATATATTTATGGGATCCATTTAGCAAACGATGTGTTATTGATGGAAAGAACTACATTAATATATCTATGAGTGAGATTGAAGGATGTGGCATCTTTTATGATCTTTCAAGAAGAAATTCAGTCTCGTAAGAATATAAAAACAAGTCTGCAAGTAGAGGAGCACAATTAGTGCCCATTGGTATGCCAACTTGCTGTTGATAAATTGCACCTCAAAATATGACAAATATATTATCAATAAGAAATTAAGCATACTGCACACCTGCTTTTAATCGTAGCATACTTTTCCTTTGAAGTTGCGTTTTGAACAAAAATTTGGATTTTTGACTACGGCAAGGAATTTTTGACTAATACCTTTTATTCTTGATTTGAGTTTATCATGAACAAAAAATTGGATTTTTGACTACGGCAAGGGATTTTTGACTAATACCTTTGATTCTTGATTTGAGTTTATCATGAGGAAGCGTCGTATGCAGTGGAAAAATCAAATGGTTTTAGTTTTTAATACTCAGATGACCATTTTCGCCAAATTCGAGATATAAGTCCAAATAGATGTAGAACTAGTGGTAATAGTTATTCTAGAGAAACTTGAAGTAATTTTCGACAACTGATTTTATAATGCTTAATCATGACAGGAAATTATTATTTACTCTATATCTCCTCGTTTTTTTGACAATAACAAAAAATTAAAAAAGAGAACACAGAAACTTCAATACAAACAAATAAAACAAAAACAAAAAAGTAAAGAAAATAAGAATGAAGTAATATAATTCCGGGAGTATGAGCTTCAGTTTTCAACAGCATTTGATATACTCGGATTTTATCAATGCAAACAGGTTAAATACTTTTAAACATGGGTCTTAATTTCTTGGACATGGGTCATATCAAAATGAGTAAAACAGAAAAATTTCAAAATTTCGCCAACTTCCAGTTCTATTTTCACATAATTTACGGCATAAAGCAACTAATGAAAAATGAAAGAAATCTCTAGCAAGGATTATTTCCCGCCAAAAGTTTGGCCTCTTATGTGTAAAAAATTCTTACTTGGATTTTCAAAATATTATGCTCATGTTGTTCTTTTAGCAGAGGCTTACAAAAAAGTAAGCTGTCCCGAGTTCCTATCGTTGTTTACGTTTGTCTTTTGTAGTTTTTATTGTGATGTTTTTTCTTGTTCAGTTCCTATTTACTTTGTGGCATGTGACTATGTTTTCGGCCATTGTAGGTGTTTCCTGTTATCTTTTTTATTCTATTTTACAAAAAATAGGCAAGAAGTTGCATTCTAATTACAAATTTCTGACACAAGTACTCCCTAAAAGAAAACATAACAAACAATTAAGGAATGCGTGTATTCTGCACTTGTGCAATGGTATTTCATTCTTTAGTCTTAGAACTGTCTTCTGGTGTTCTCGTTTTGCCTTTTTCTCTGGACTTTATGCAGTTGTTTTGTATATTGAAAATTATTGCTGCTGTACATATAATAATTTGAAACATTAAATTAAGCTTATTTTAGTTTCATCCAAAAAACAGAATCATTGACATAAACATTGCTTTGTGTGAAGTTAAAATCATATGAAAAAGTGTTCAAAACGCAAAAGCAAATTTGCAAAGTTTAGCTTATAACTTCCACTGCTGAATTATCAATTATTATAACATAGTTCAAATACGACAAAGTACACTTCTCACTTCAAAATACTAAAAACTAAGAACCGACAGGGCAAATTTAGTCTTATGGAATGAATGTCCCAGTGGAAACAGGAAATGTGCTTCAACTTAATTCCATTCTAACAAAAAGTATCATCAAGTAAGAAAAAAAAAAACCATGCGTCGACGAGTTTGTATGTCAATCAGTTACAGGGATAACATGAAATAAAAAAAAGATAACACCTTTCTAAAGAAACATTATAAAAAAAAATGAAATAAAGACTTACTCCAGACAACTCAATTCAGCAACTAAATAACAGAAAAGTAAAATTTGTTTTGTTCAAATACTGAAAACTTGATTGCTGTTCAATTTGGTGCACCATAAAACCGGTTGAACTCACCATTTCTTTTGAAATGCCTGTATAAAGTCAAGACCATTGCAGTTGACAACTTCTCATGTGTTTTTTTTAATTTTTTTAACAACTCTGTTCGGTAATTTTGTTATTACCATTCTTTACTTTTACCATTTCAACCATTGCCATAGCATGACGGTTGCTGAAAGCACGCCAGGAGACACTTACCCTGTAGACGAACCACAGAATTTCATGTGGACGTATACATACTTTAAACAGATTATGGGATTTGAATATCGGTATTTTACGCTTCCTTGTTTTTTATTATATTGCTACAAAGTGCTGATAGATGCAAAAACAATCTCCAATAATCAATCAACAATCATTATAGGAAGACCCCTTCTCAAGACTCAATACATCAATATATGCATCATTATTTAACTTTCCCTGACCATACATTATGCCCTAATATTTTGGCATTGCAGTATTTATTTTATGTTATAAAAATGGTATTCTACCCTTTATGGCCTCTCCATTGTCTACGTCCTGCACAGTTCATTAAAAGATAGCAATAAAAGTAAATCAAACTACAGTGGAGTTTCCAGTCAATCACTGCTATATTGATTAATCTATAGTGTTACTTGCGTAAATCGGGTCTTCCCCGTTAACGTTTTACGTAATGTATCTATATCATTTTCTAACGATTTGCAGACGAATGTATTTTTGGAAGTTGTCATTAATTATGGTATTAAGTAGCTATTTTAACCCAGTCTTACAAGTTCAGTTCTATTCTTGTGACTGTGATTGTCAAACACCATGATGATTAACGTTTGAGTGACATCAATAAATCTAAACTCTTAACCCAGGCCATGATAAGCAACTTTTTGTAGCAAAACATATGAAAGTACATGTATTTAAGTTAAACTGATTTAGAATTAGCAAATGCAGATTTGGCCAGTTCATCGCGAACCGAACAGGAACTTAATCTTCCGGTGAAAATTGAAAGATTTTACTATTCATGCACTTTGGCTATTTTGCTATCTTCAGTTCTGAAGCTTGTCTATCAAGAAATGAGGTCCAAATCTACATTAAATATTAATAATCATTTTTCTTTGACCATAAGTAGAAGGCAAAAAGAAATTTGACACTTACATTTCGGTATTCAGCGCACTGTTAGACCTAGAGTATTCACAATCTAAGCTCTAACACGAAACGCGATTATATTGGGAAAGTTGCAATATATAGATTTGAAAAAAAATGTTTAAACTTCGTTCATTGCTCTGTCCTTGTCTGATTTTGGCTTTTCTTTAGATCCTATTGGTTACTGTGTGGTTGTTTTATTTCGCGGGGCATTAATTTTGGCGTTATTCGGGTTTAAAGCGATAACCATGAAAATTTATAACCGCGAATATTTAACTGTAAACCTAAATATATATGAACACAATGATAAACTAAAAACTGCGAATAAATCCAACACTGAAAATCGCGAAAATTTCGTACCGCGAATATAAAGCCCTATACAGTATTTAAATTTTTTACCTTTGCACATACATGGTTTATTTTCTCTCAAATGCACTAAAAAGACAGGTTGTCGAAGTGGCCATCTGCAGAAATTAAACAGTTCTACTTCTATGTTCAGACACATTATTAAGTACGGACCATTTGATTTTCAGGAGGTGGGGACTGGGATTTTCACCCGACCAATAAAATTTTGGTTAAATTATTCTATTTTTTCCCTTTTTTTCCTTTGGTGGAAATTGTGTTGGGACACGCTTTTTTCTAATGAACAGAGTGAGGACCAAATATTATTTCCAATATACACTATCCTAAGACATTTTGTCGAACCAGGCTCTTTTTCTAATAATTAATCAAAGGAAAGAAAAAAGTTATGCAAGGCAGATAATTAGATGAAATATGTTAATATAAAATATAAAACACTATAGAGAAGTTGAAGTTTCAAAATTTATTTCTCTTATGTCAACCATGAACTGTTATATGTAATCTATATAACATGCAACTTGCAATAAATATTTGTGTTAGATCTTTCTTTGCCTTCGTCAGAGGGACCGTCGCTCGTCTCTCCGGAGGAGAGAACCCGACGAGACCCGTCCGTGCATTGTACCTGATTTAGCGCGTACCATAGTAGTACCCGTATTATTTCCTGATATAGTCATTTTCCCCATTATTTACATATAAATTTGATTTAATACCCTTCAATTACATTAAGGTGTGAAACCACTAATTCATTTTTCAACATTTTCTAATACAATTTGGGATTTTCAAACTTTCTTGGAAAATTCATCCTAAGTTTAACGCAATAAGACCAAATACCTTCTCTTCATTATACCTAATACAAAAAAAATACCGAAGTTGCCTAAAAAACAGTAAATTTCGTTATGCTGTACACGTGTTTCAAGGAGGAACAAATCTCATTATACATTAAAAGATTTCTAAGAGATTTACAGAGTGATGTGGAATGTTACCCATTAGTAGATACGCCACGATGGCACACAATTTGGAATGAATAGTCAAGTGATAAAAAAGTACGTCCGGTCAACTGACCTTTGTTTAAAAATAAACCTGATTCCCTAAATTAGTTTTAAAGGAGCAAGAATACAAAGTCTATCTTTAGATTCTAATATGTTGATTGGATGAATTTTTGATTTGATACCTTAATTTGAAATTAAAACCTCCCCGATGTAATTGCTGGACTCTTAATTTCTTTTAAGTATATACTGAAAGCCTAGTTAAATTTCTAAGTATATACTGAAATAATATCCCTTAATAATGTTCTTTCTTTGAATCACTATTAAAAATCAAATATAAAGTGTTTTACATGATAACGCACAATCACTTATAGATGTCAAAAATGGTTACAAGACCAAAGATATTTCTTTCATGGAAATAAATCTAAATCCATGACATATTTCAAATGAAAGCTGCTCATGTACATGGCCACTTTTCAGTATAAATGATGCCTCCCTCAAATTATACGGTAGATTTCTGCGCTTGCAATGGTCTTAACGTTCGTTATGGTCATATACAAACAGATAAAACAGCGAAATTGATTTAAAAGGGCCAATAAAAACAAAAACAAAAACAAATAAACAAAAACAAAAACAAAAAACCAAAGCAGGATGCAAAGTCTGTGATATAGCGGGAAATCCCGATATTAGTAGATATAATGACAGTATAAAAACTACAAAAATCCACATAGGTGCACCTCTTTTCCTGTCGTGCTGAAATATATTTCAAGCAAATTATACAACTCAATAAGTGCAAGTTTGTGAAAAGTGTGACAATATCATAGGTTGATCCTAAGACATTGTGGACCCGAACATGACAATTTTACTATGTTCAGTAGTTTAACAGCATGACTTTGCTTTATTTCATAGTTCCATGTACACATAAAACTAGATAATTAGGAGCCGTTCCTTATAGAGGTAAAACATGGACGCAAGACATAATCATTTTTTCAGTACATTTTCTATGAAATGAAAGCTGCTCGTGTATAAAGCCACCTTTATGGTATAAAATGGCACTCTCCCTAATTTCTGGGGTATATTACGGCATTGAGAACAGTCCAAACTTTCGTTGTGATCATACAAATAAAATGATGAAATACAAAACTCATTAAAAAATGTCAAGAAAAAAGAATAAATCCAGATATGTTTTTTGAAGTATTGAAGAATGTGAAGTCTGTGACATAGAGTAAAAGTCCGATATTATACAAATATAGTCTGTGTATGAGGTCGATACGATGTTATATCGACCTGGGAAAAGCAAATCGACCTAGGATGAAATCCGAGGTCGATATACTTTTCCAGGTCGATATAACATCATATCGACCTCACACACAGACTATAATTGCTATATCATTAATTTACAGAAACACTTAAAAGGTCATTTTTATTCTCTATCTAAATAATTAAATGCAAGATATAATTGAATTAATTAAGAAGTGAATATATTTTGAATTTAATTTACTATAATGTAATAACAATGTGTATAATATATAAAATTCTTAGAAACTTCATTAAAATGAATTAAATAAGATTTTAATTTTCTTTTTACAAACCTTCATAGGAACATGTGAAATGCATTACTATTTTTAGTAACATGCGATATAACTTTTTGATATACTGTTTTCTAGTCAATCTCTAAAAATAAAGTGGCTCATATGATCGTGTCTTCACTAATCAAATTTCTCAAACGATATCAAATTAATAATATTAGTAGATGTAATGACAGTATTAAAATTATTAATAATCCACCCAGGTGCCTTCATTTTCCTCTCGTGCTTAAATATACAATGTAATAAATGAACATTTGTGAAAAATGTGTCGAAATCAAAGTCTGGTCCTAAAATTGGATAATAAATTTTGACTTGGTGGTAATTTTGACATTCTGGATCCAAATTTGCTAATTAGATGAACATGATTTTATTTCACGCATCAAACTCATTCCTGTTCAAAAGTTCAGTGTAAAAAATCATACCGATTTTTACATATGGCACCTCAAAACAGAATTGTCGCTTTTTGTCGAGACATCATAAATATGAAATGCGCATATTGAAGATCTATCAAAAGCAAAGACACATTCTTGCGTAAATTAGGTTACATTTGATGTTTTCAGACTATTTCACCAAGTTATTACCTATCATTTTGTACTAAATAATAAAAATGGCATTTCACTGTCAAAATACAGAAATATTATACAACATTTTTTGGGGGCTATTTTTGTGTCATCAGTCGGCTAAAACTAAAATTTATACCTTCAATTCTTTATACATACGTGTTTTACAACAATTAAGGATTAAACCAACATTTATTACATGTTTTGAATTTTTTCCTATTTTTTGTGTAAAGGTGTGAAACCACAAATTCATTTTGTTGACAATTTCAACTAAAATTTGGGATTTTCAAAACTCCTTGGACAATTTATATTAAATTTAATATTCCCAAGACCACATATGTCGTGAAAGGTACATACATTTTCTGCATTATGTATCAAAATTCCATCATAAATTTAAAGCCTTTCAAGAGTTTTACGGATTGTCTGTGAATTCCACCTATAAATACACAAACCATGACGAAATAAATTGGGCATAAACAGTCACTTCCCCCTAGTGATCAAAAAGTACGACTGGTCAAACTTCGAATTTAAAGTGAAATTGATATATCAATGTTCAAACGGATGTACCATTTATCAAATTCCTTCAAATATTTTTAAAGGTGCAAGAATACAGAGTCTAAAGACCAGTTCTTACATGTGATCCAATTTCTAATTGGTTGGTTGGCATTGGTTGTTTGATACTTTTAATTATTATGTACTCTAAATAAGACACATATGTGACATTGATAGACAATTAGCAACGAATTCCACTCAAACCGATGCTAGGACCGAACTTACTATGAGGTATGAGGAAAGATCATTGCCCAAGGCCTTATTGTGACTTCAAGATGAAGAACAACAATAAAAGTGTTATCCACATGAATGCTTTGTTTTACTAAGTATTTGTAGAGACTTTGTCTCATGCGCATTTATCCAATATTCTGTCTATGTTCATCTACACTGTGACCAGTGATATTAAATGCATTGCCAACTAAAATCCGATATCCTGCCCATTTCTTCAGTTATCGCACATTCAATTCCTGAAGAATGTTTTGATTGACCTACATTGAAGAAATATAATTTATCGAAATTGAGAAAATAAATTTAGTTAGTACGATGTACGCTTAAGTGCTATGTCATGTTTTTGTTTTGTTTTGTTTTGTTTTTTTTTGTTTTTTGTTTTTTGTTTTTTTTTATTTAGCGAATTAAATATGTGAATATATGATAACAATAACAAGTTATGGTCTCATGTTCATTTACTCCACATCCTTTCGTAAAATATTTAATACAGGAGTTTGTCTTTTATTGCAGTGTGGAGTTGGTAAGACAATTCATCGTGGTAGAGATGTATGCTCTTTATTTTTCTTAGATATGGAGATAATATCTCATGTGTACACTTCGTTCAATTACTATTATCTAAATTTTTGTAAATTCTAAAGCCGAAGGATTGGCTCCCACCATCGTAGTTTTGTCCTAAGCCATATTTGATATTACTGATTATTCGGATTTTGTTTGGTTTTATGCATTTTAAACATTTTTTGAAGTTGTGGGTTTCCTTTGTTTGGATTCTAGTGGTGCTGGTGGGGAATTGGTTTCCGAAATGGCCATACAGCTCATTAAAATTATTGCAGTTGGAGTTAACATGTGTGTTATGGTCNT
>MJUU01056864.1:0-25995 GCA_002080025.1 Modiolus philippinarum | reverse complement strand
CATCGTAGTTTTGTCCTAAGCCATATTTGATATTACTGATTATTCGGATTTTGTTTGGTTTTATGCATTTTAAACATTTTTTGAAGTTGTGGGTTTCCTTTGTTTGGATTCTAGTGGTGCTGGTGGGGAATTGGTTTCCGAAATGGCCATACAGCTCATTAAAATTATTGCAGTTGGAGTTAACATGTGTGTTATGGTCTCATGTTCATTTACTCCATATCCTTTCGTAAAATATTTATATTAATAATAATAATAATAATAATAATAATAATAATAATAATAACCAAAATAATCATATCAATAATCCTAAACGATAAAACAAGGATAGCAATAATTAGTTATAATAACCAACAGAATCATACCATCAGAGAGTTTGTAATTACTAAGCCATTTGAAGCGAAAAAGAACCGTTGTGTGAATCATTGAAATTTTCTGAAGTCTTCAACTTAATTATATATTGTGTAAGTATGATGTTGTCAGAACATTATTATTTTACTGCATGTTTTTGTGCATATGATGGCAGTGTTCAACCTACGCATTTTAAACAAGCTTATCAAATTGTGTCAAAATGAACGATTTTTTTCTGTTGTGATTTCCATGTTCTGAAGTCCAGGAAATATCGGTCGATTCACCGAGATTTCATACTGATGTATTGGAATACTATATTTGTAGATATTCCTGAATTTCTCACGACGTGGAAAGCAAAGCTTGAATCTCTTTAATACGTTTTGCAACAATCATTCTATGGTGTTTACAGATAAAAATAAATGTAATGTCACACCTGCACTATCTAGACTTCTACACATAAACTTTTTGACAGAAGAATCGGATGAATTCCCACTAATAGAATTTGAAATAAAAATATATTGAACCTATCAAGTAGAATTTTTGGAAATCACTTTTTGTTTTCATTATCAAAAGTCTTAGTCGATCTCGTTTTTGCATTTATAGTAAAAATGACCACCGATCCATTTCTGACAAGGTGACCTTTGGAAACGACAAAGGTTACACTCGCCTAACAATCGATCACTGGTAAATGTACAGACTTATATGAATCAAAATGGAATGCTCAGCAAAAATCCCTTCTTAGAAGCGGAACTCAAAACCAGATGTATCATGGAACATGTTGTAAAAAAATAAATGCTTAAACGACAAGGAAAACAGTTTTTGTGTATTAGACTTGATTAAACGTGTTTACCCAGAAAGTATAAGAGGATTTTTGCACACCATTACTACTTTCATTGAATCCTTTTCGGAATAAAGATTTTAATGACTTACAAATATGAAGATTTATATCTTTGTTTTCAATCATAAGGGCAATAACAAAATTAATGGACAGATTTGTCATTAGCTGAAATCCAAAGGACAAAAAGACAAAACATGTGTAAAACATCAGAAAAATGAAAGCCGCAATGGTCTTTGCTTGATACAAGCAATTCAAAAGAAACGATGAATTAAAAAGAAGTTTTATAGCGCGCAAAATATCACTGGAGTGTCTAATAACTCTTCAGTAGGAATTGCTATTGAAAGGTCACAAACAATGAAAAAATGCTCATCCCAGTGCTATGCAAAAAAAAGATCTCGAAACACAGTTTGGACCAAAAGTTCTTTCCACAATGGTCTGATATCTAATGAAGAACTCTTGAGCCCTAATCAAATGAGATCTCAAGAAGTCAACTTTGCAAAATGAAAAGGTTCGAATAATAGACACTTGCTTTCGCGTAACGAATCAACTGTAAAAAAATAAACTTTGATATCAATTACCATCCGTTCGTTATGGAAACTGATAATTTTGAAATTAAAGTCGTCCCTTTTGTCGTAAATTTTAGTACTAAGATGATAATTTTCGTCATATTAGAGATGTAAGTCCAAAAATAGTCCTCATGCCCAACAGTATCAAAGTCTTCGTGGAAATCCCCAAAGCAAGTAAATAGATGATTGTTACCAGTTTGAGTATATCTATCTATGGGGGTTTGGAGTACAAATATGTTATCACTCGCACTTTTCTTTGCAGAACCCAATTTGTTTTGGGTATATGATATTTTGCTTTAAGCAGAGGTTCTTTAGTCTGTAGTTTAATATTCTATTAAATAATTTGGAAACATTCCTGCCAAAAGCTAAACCACAATAACTAAAAGGTTAATCTTTACTACCTATTTAAAAACAGGGACGAGTATAGCATTAGTCAGGTTCCGAAGAAACTTATCAGTCGGTAGTATTAGGTTAAAAGGTCTATGAAGACTTTGATATTACTGCTTATACGGTTTGGTTTTATGCATTTTATATCTTTTTTTGAAATTATGGATTTCCTTTGTTTGGGTTCTAGTGCTGCTGATGAGGAATAAATTTCCGAAATGGCCATACAGCTCATTAAAATTAATGCAGTTGGAGTTGACATATGTGTTATTGTCTCATGTTCATTTACTCCATATCTTTTCGTAAAATATTTAATACAGGAGTTTGTCTTTTATTGCAGTGTGGAGTTGGTAAAACAATTCCCCGTGGTAGAGATATATGCTCTTTATTTTTCTTAGATATGTGTACTTGTACATGAGATAATATCTCATGTGTACACTTTGCTCAATTACTATTATCTAAATTTATGTAAATTCTAAAACCCAAGGATAAACTCCCTCCATCGTAGTTTTGTCCTTACCTATATTTGATATTACTAATTATACGGATTTCGTTTGGTTTTATATCTTTTTTTGAAATTATGGATTTCCTTTGTTTGGGTTCTAGTGCTCCTGATGAGGAATACATTTCCGAAATGGCCATACAGCTCATTAAAATTATTGCAGTTGGAGTTGACATATGTGTTATTGTCTCATGTTCATTTACTCCATATCTTTTCGTAAAATATTTAAACATAAAAGATTGTCCATCTTTTAACCTTTCATTAAGTATCGAGTCAAAACTACAGGCTTTATTATTTTTTGAAACACATATACCTCCTGTAATCTCTTCTAAAGTATTCTAATATCTAATAATAATATCGATCTGAAGACATTTCATTTAATTTGTCAAAAATTTCATTGGAAATTTCTGTCAAGAAAGTATAGATCAAGAATCTACTTAAAAAAAAACAAAATACAAAAAAAAAAAACCAAACCAAAACAAAACAAAAACAATAAAAAAAAAAACAAAAAAAAAAACGGAGGACTATGGCAATATGTCGCATGATTTCCTACATTTTAGATGTAAAAATGGATAACAGGAAACACCTACAATGGCCGAAAATTATAATTACATGCCACAATCTGCTATTGAACTACACACGAAGAACACGGATAAGACAAAAGACAAACGTAGACAACGTTAGGAACTCGGGACAGCCGGACTTGGTACAACGGCACTAGCAAAAGCCAGCAGTAGGGTTAAACCGGTAAGCAAACCTCCCCTTTATCTGTCCCGTTTCCCTATAGTATACTAAACATACGAATAAAACCCAATAGACTGTTTTGTATATGAACAGCATTGATCCGATAATATAATACTGCAAAAGCATATCATTAAGCAACAATCAAGTTTTTGTTTCATTAAAGAAATATGTTTGGTTTTGTGTCCTTCTTGACTGTATTGTGACCAAAGTGCTGTAAACAATTATTATGTTACATTTCAAATAGTGACTCAGACTAGGAAAATGTTCAAAAGAGGATGCTATTTGCAGTATGCAATTAGACTGGGGGATCTTTTAGTATCACATTATTGGTGTCATGTCAAACTACCAGCTTGGCACATATGCAAAAATGAGTCTACAAAATCTCTACATATACTTTTTAAATTCATTCGAGGGAATTATTGGTGCATTCATTTAACCTATTGATATATAAGGTTAATTTTAAATCCAAGATTAATTGACTAGATATACATTTTGAACACTTATTGGAGAGGATGTTCCATAATTGCATAAAGGTGTCCCCACTCTGGAAATATCTTGCAAAGCTTTGAATTTATGATGAACTCGGTAGTTTGAGGTAGGACAACACTTGCAATCATCAATGGGATAACTACCACATGGCATAGATCTTCGTCACAAAATTTGAACTCTCTTTCTCTCTTCTTTTAATGAAAACTAACATGACAAATAATCCTCTAAGTAAAATGCAGCTATATTGTCACATCAGACAGTTGAAGCCTCAAAAGTCATTTACTGGAATAACACTTCAACGACAAAACCATTAACAATTATTAAGAGATTTTATGTCAATATTTCTCCCTGTGACGGCGCTTATCGAGTGTATTCTATTTTGCCACACTCTAGGGTTTTGTAATAATGCACAGTTTGATGAAATTTATCAAGTGGAGTATTGAAAATATTTCTCCTGGCTAGTAAATAATAGACAGTAAAACGTGAGTCTTAAAATACTGTGTTGATCTACATGAGACAGTCTCCAATTTAACAAAGTAATTTTATCATTTTTCTGTGGCTAAAACGAGCCTTCATCCCTCTAAGAGATTTAAATTAATGACCGTTCCCTCAAATGTATATAAGGTTAAAACTTGACTTGGGCTTCAATGAGAGGACTATATAAATAGCACGCCTAATAAAACCGACAAATATCACTACTTTAGCATTGCATGATGATACTAATCATAGTTTTGGACCAAGCATCTATAGAAGGTCATGTTTAGTAATGCAAAAAAAAAACTAATTTTATTGTTAATTACATTTTGTGATTTTAAAGCTTTGAATATTTGAATATCGATAAATATAAAGGTTCAGTAGCGAGTAATGACAGGGATTTGTGTGAGCCATTTAGGACATACAATTCCTCATTCAAAATGGATCTAATTCCCTGTTTATGACAAAAGGGTTGTTACTCAAGTTATTGTTTTTTCTTTCAAAGGTAACAATAGTAACAATAAATGGGGTAAAAATAATTACCGAACAGAAGTCCAAGAGGTAAAAAGACAAAACAGGTCGAAACCAACGGAAAAATTGTCGACCGCGTTCTGACTTTGTCAAGGCATCTCAAAAGAAATGGATGTTGTAACCGGTTTTATGGTGCACCAAACATCCCCTTCCATTTTTCATTCATAACTGATTTGAGGAAAGATGATGTATTGAATAAACATCATACAGAAAACCCTATGTGGGCGTCATTGGGATGTAAGCGGGAAGAGGAATAAATAAGACTATTTCACAAAAGAAATATACCTGAAAACGAGCGATCCTTGTGATTAAATTCGATACTAGGACTGGGGATACGGCTACTCTTTAAGCCATATTGAAGTCAAAATAGCGTTCTGGCTATGCGATCTAATGACCGGAATATTTTACACGTTAGCTACAGTCTCTCGCTGATGCTGTCGATGTCTGCTGAAAAACATGTCAAGTCTTTACCATGCCCTTAGGGTAGTTTTGAATTTGATTTCTTTTCTGTTGTGCGATAGTGTTTTGCAAGCAGACTGAATTCTTGGGCTAGCAGTAGTTTAGCGACACATCTTTCTGAACTGAAATGATCTTTATTTACCATAAACTACGTATATAAATAACATATAAATACAATATTATATAACACACATGATTGTACAGAAATTTCAACCAGGTGGACGGACTTTCTCATTGATAATTTTTATAAATCTACACCATTTTTCAAGAGTAACAATTTTATCAGAATTAAAAAGTTCTAAATTACACTTTGTCTCATTCTTTTCTTTTTTCAAGATAGTGATAGCGGTTTTAGAGTTAGTTGTCTACCTGCATTGGGTATAATTCGTTTGTCTATAGGGAAACGGGATAGAGAAAAGGGGGCTTAGGTACCCATAAACTGGTTGAACCCTACCGTTAGCTCTTAGTACTAAGTCCAGCTCCTATCGTTATTTACGTTTCTTTTGTCTTTTATTTGTGATTTCCTTGTGCATTTCCCTGAAATCAGTAAAGATCTTACAGAGTAAAAGCACATGCATGAGATATCAATTATGTTATAATAATCTATACTACAATACCCAAAATATTATATCGAATTTGATTAAAATAATCTTCAGATTGATCCTCAGTTGCTAACGTTATATTGCCAACGTTATATAACATAATTGTTGTGTATCTCCCTCATGCATAACTCTGTCCTTGGCTGAATTTTGGCTGCTCTATTTAGATCATTTTGGTTATTAGTTCTCTCTCGACCGTCTCACTTTTTTGTTAGGTTGATGAACTTCCACTTGTTTTGGCTTGTTCTGCACTGATGAGACATAAGTTGTCGAAAAGCGCATGCAGAAAATAGATTATCAGTAACTTCGGTATTTTGTTATTTAATACTTTTAACAGAAACGTATTTTATAGTAAGTCCAAAAAAGGAGAAAATGATATGGCAATATATTATATGTAAAATTAAAACAAAACTTTGGCGTTCTAAACACAAGCCAAATTAAAAGTATGCTTGTTTTTATTTTGATGTTCCAAAGTTATAAAGCGATTCTGTATGTTATTTTGGAAAATTGAAGCATAATTTTGCAATTGTACTACTCCGAAAAAGTAAAAAAAAAATTAAATGGAAGATTGGATATAAACGGCGATGAGACATCAAACCAGCAACAATTAAATCAAATCCCAATGTTTTATAATAGTTTGGTGATTACATTAACAGTGTTCTGAATTCATGTCCAATTCTTGTAACCACCACATTTCCGTTTGATGTTAATGGCTTGTAACAACCTAATTATTCTCCTCTCTTGGACAACAATTGCTTCCGATATTCCATTGGGACATCCTTTACAATACCAGATGAGTATATTATAGTTATAGACTTAAGTCTTGAATGTCAGGAAGAATATCAAATGAACCTTTTTCAGGCCATAAGAACTGTAATAATACACAAGAACCAAGGTATTACAAGATTATACAAAGAAATTTGTAGTCTTGTGTGAATATATGAAGAAAAAAGTTTTCTTAAAAAACATAATTAACAACTCCATATAGACCAGTAATTCGACATTTGTTTGTTCTTTTCTCGTGTTATAGCTCATTACCCTTGTGTGTGAATACTCATTTGGTTGATTCCGGTCAATTGTACAAGACAAATTGGTAATAGAGAACCAATATGTATAAGCTATTTGGAATACTGACAACTACAAAACGGTTTAGTTCTACAGAGATCAAAGAAATCAATTCCTTTTTACAATGAATTGAGATTTACTGTATGTCTGCAAAATATTTTACTATCGTTCACACTAAATATATGTTTAGCAGTACCTCAACTAGTTTTTTCTCGTGCTGATTCTGTGCCCGTGGAAGGAGGCAGATCTAATGCATTCATATTAATATTTCTAAGATTATTAGAAAAACAACGATAAAAGCGTTGTTCTATCCCTTGTTTTTAACACGTATTTGTAGAAACTTTGTCTCATGTACATTTACTTCATCTAGTTTCATTGTTAATCATACACATATTTCGTATCAACAATATATCACATTTTTACTTATAAATATATCTGTCAAACGGGTCAATCTAGGAAATAGTCAAAATCGGTATAGTGGAATCTGGGAAGACGTGAACCTATCTGAAAATGCCACTTTTATTTGGGACACTGAAACGTCATATCTATCAATGATGCTATGGTAAAGGCCATAAAATTTAATGAGGGATGAAATTAACATAGGCTGAACAAGTCCCTGACTAAGCAGCTTTTGGACAGTGTTTGTGTTCTGTTAAAAAATCACTTTACAAACTGCGTGCTCGACAGTAACGAATCAACTGTGAAATGTATACTTCATAGGCTAGATAGGTAGGTATATTGCTGCTAAGAAGGGGAAAGTTCACAATTGAGATATTAAAGTCGTCAAGCTTGTCATATATCTCGGATATCAAACGTCCATCTTCGTCAAAATACAACAAAAGATCTAGGTGCGAAGCTGAAGTAGGTGTATCAGTTTTTTCTTTAACTTCAAGCTCATTGGGATAGATCTGATGTAAATTAAATTTTAGATTATTAAGAGAAAGTACATCGCCTATGTAGCGGAAGCTGAAATTAAAGAACTGGGCTAAATTCTTTTGTTTTTCTCTGTGTAAACCTTTGTAAAAACTTTGTACTCATACGAGTTAAGGAAAAGGTCAGGTAAAAGTGGCGCACAGTTAGTTCCCATAAGAATCCCTGTTGTGTGTTGGAAAACGAGACCTACGAATTCTACAAAAATATTGTCGATAAAAAATTCTAACATTTTTATTTACATCACTCTCAATGTAATTCTTATTTGAATCAGGGCGGCTCTTAACAAAATATGCTTTGTCTTTCCTTAAAACTAGAAAGGTGTATTAGCGTTCTCAATTTCCAGTGCAGAAAAATTTATGTATTAAATCTGCAATTACTGTTTTCAGTTTATAGTGTGGCAGGGTTGACTTAAGAGTAGAAATATCAAAAGTTTAAATGCTATGAAATTGGGTGAGACTGGTTGAGGATACTTGTTCAAAGTGATCTTTGGAATTTGTTAAAAACCTTATTTGATTCACGCCACTCGTGGAGTATGCATTATCAAAGGAATTTTTCAGGCCATGTCTGACTGCGGTCAACAAAGTAGTGAGGAGCTGTGAAAGAGGTTTAGGGGTGCATCTGGACGACCCCGTAATGGATATCTGATTTTATGGATTCTAATGAAAGTTTGGTATCCAGTAAATAAAGCAGGTGCCAAACTACTATAATAATTGTCAATCGCTATGGTCCTGACTTGCTACCACCATTTCAAAAGAAATGGTGGGTTTAACCGGTTTTCCATTGTGGAAGCAACACAACAGCAATAGCAATTAATAAGTAATAAGATAGTGAATACCAAGTAAAATGAGGTCCTGAAAGATCTGTTTGGTGTTTGATTGATTTTCTAATCCTAAAACAAAACCAATCAAAATCCTTGGTACATGTTTATCACAACCTTCAAAACAATAAAAATAAAAACATTTACATGTATTCATCTCTTTGTTAACAATTAATATAATATTCATAATTATAAAAACCAATACAGGCAGTACCTTGAAAAGGAAAGAATAAGACAATACGCAATATTGAAAATGGATCAAGGAGAGCTCGCCGCTAAACTGCCCGCCAGCTTAATGAGATTAGACGGCTGATAAATGCTGACAGACTATACAAGAATATATTTGCATGAGATACACACCATTATGTATTTTGAATGCCCTGGCAGGTTTCTTTGACGCATGGTTCAAACGCTCATGCATTTCAATCTATCTATGGAATTTCCTCCGGTTATTTACATCATCATGGTACTTTTTTGTTAATTGATAAAAGTTTGCCGTATTAGAATGGAAGATATGAAAAAGTCAAGTCACCAGATACCCATAGTTTATAATTGGAGCCATGGTCACTGTCGAATGAGCCAATAATAAGTTTCTTCTTTTATGGAGAACATAAAATGATATCTTGTTATATCAATAAACGGAGGAGTGAAAAGAAATTTGACCTTATTTGTGCTGCAATGCGTAGTATTGAGAAATGCTAAATGTCAGTGTAAAGAAATCTTAACAGTTCTGTCCAATTAATTGCAGAATGTCGATAACTCAATGTTTTAACTAACCATTGCATTTAGATATATTGAAACTTCAACCACTAATGATTAAAAACGTTTAAAAAATACGAAACGTATGGGTTCTATCGCGGAAATATTTGTTATATCATTAGTTTCTTCTTCAAATTTTCTTTTTCCTAACTGTCCTTTTTCTCAAAATATTTAATAATTCACTTGCTCCATGTCATAATATTGTAAAGTTTGGGTACCCATTAACCGCTTTGACCCTACTGCCGGCTTTTCCTACTACAAAGTTCGGCTATCTAGAGTTCGTCTTTATTGTATGCTCTTTATTTTTCTTAGATATGGTGTGTTTGTACATGAGATTATATCTCATGTGTACACTTTGTTCAATTACTAATATCTAAATTTATGTAAATTCTAAAACCTAAGGATTAACTCCCTCCATCGTAGTTTTGTCCTTAGCTATATTTGATANATTTTCTTTTTCCTAACTGTCCTTTTTCTCAAAATATTTAATAATTCACTTGCTCCATGTCATAATATTGTAAAGTTTGGGTACCCATTAAACGCTTTGACCCTACTGCCGGCTTTTTCTACTACAAAGTTCGGCTATCTAGAGTTCCTATCGTTTTTAATGATTGTCTCGAGTCTTTTGTGAGTATTTTCTGGTGCAATTTCCTTGTGGGTTGTGGCTTGTGATTTCGGCCATTGTAGGTGTTTGCTGTTATCCTGTGTAATTTTACATATTTCATTGTCAAATTGTCAATAATGACAATATTGCTGAACTTGCATTCCTGACAGAAATGTGTATACGGACAGCATATAAAACCAAACAAATAAAACGGAGAATAGCGGACGGGGCTACTTTGAATGAAAATTTTCGCTAGTTGTATCATAGATATTTGGGATTTCATTATAGTTGAAATTTTATTTATTTTGATCACTTTTTAATATTTTAAAATTTATTGTTGGCCGACTCTGTTCAAATGCAACCCACGCACATTCAGCCATGGTTAAAGTGCATGATGAAAGTTTTCTTAGTTGTATGCCAATTTCCCTAAGCTAACATTAATCTGCGATTCAAGATATCATGACTGAAGAGTCATCGTTTGTTCAGCTTTACTCTGTCTAGGGGAAATTAAACCATTTTACTGGGAAATTTTAATGAGGGATTAAAAACAATAGCAGATTGCATAATACAAAAAGTATGTTGTACTTCTGACAAATAAATGGATATTTCACAGATAGCAAATACTCCTTGTTTGACAGTTCAACACGCTAATGAAGGGATTATCAAGATTTGATGTCAATACTATCATTAGTTTCGGTCGACAATGCATTGTTAGTCTGGTTCCTTGACATTTGTATAAAGTAGGTTACCACGGCCTTGTCCTTGGCATATATCAGTATATATTGTCAAATGGAAAATGTGACACTAGTTATAATAAATGTAAAACGAAATGTATATTTCAACATCCAAACGACGGATCACTCATTAAAAATGATTACCTACAGTAGTGAATTGTAATTGCAGTAAACATCATCACAGCAAATCGCAAATTTTCTAAACTATCCTCATATATGTCGGTTTGGTCTAATAGAGGTAACCGGATAACTGACGAACTGTACGAACGAACCAAATGTACATTACGGGAGCAGTTAATTATCCAATGTATAAAATATGAAATAAACAGACAAAACTTGATAAATATCGTGGAAATAGACACTATAAAGTTTAAACAGATATACAACACATGTACTGAAATAAAATTTGAACATATAATCATGCAAGTTAGTGTAAAACTGAAATATCAGAAATCTTGTACCGGATGTTGATATACGAAAGAGACGTATATACTTTACGTATGTACATGTATAAATGAAATTGGTCAATCGTGAAGGGTTATGTTACTCTTCATGCAAAATAATCAACAGGTGAAGTATATGTATAGAGGGACTAAAAGGGGTCTAAGCGTGATCTGTGTAAATAAAGACATGTACTTTCTGAGAACGGTCGATTTTTTTTTAAAAGCGCGATACCTTCAAATGCCACCAAAAGCAATTTTGAAATTTCAGAGATTATTTGAATGTTGGGAGTGGCACTCGGGACAAAAACAATGGATTTAATTTTTATATTGGAAAGGGGTTTGTCTGTGGTTATCCATATCTTATAAATTGTTTTATTATAATTAGATGACTATTTGTTATCATTTCAATAGTCTTAAATTCAATATTGGATATCTTTCGCATGCAAGACGGGTGAATGATTCCAACTTATACGTTTAGAAGGACGTTATAAGCCGTTATAATGGTTGTGATAAAACAGTCTCAGATTGCATAAATGAAGTAACATGACTTAAAATAAATTGACAAAATACACAGGTATTCATTGGTTCCTACATACAAACAAGAGGAACACGCAAAATTTTTTGTATATTGTTCAATCAAAACTGCGTCATTTCTACTTCGAGCAGAACATATGGCATACACAGTTCACATTGGTAAAACAAAGAGTAGGTCTTCGTTATTCATCACCCTCAATGTAGACAAGGGGGTGTCACAATGTCAGTAAGTCTCAAAGGAATAATCGTACTTTTCCATATGAAGTTTTTCTTCCATCCAAATGGAATTTTAAAGGTTTTCATTGAAACTATTATTAGAGTTCTAACAGAATACGTGATTGTTACCAAAGGAATAATCATGAAAGCTGCCATGAACTACAATTGCTACTTCTCCACCGACATTTTCTTTATGTAGATATGTTAAATTTTCGTGCATCGAAATAAAGTTTTAGAATCAATAGGTGTGTAAAGCAAACGAGATAATGTACGTAGAACTGAAAAATGATGTTCATAGAAAGGAAATATTCGTCAACTTTTAAAATGAACTGCCGAATCATGCTAAGTTAAAGCAGACTTTCTCTTAAAAATATTAATGTGATACCCTTTTGTAACCTCTGAGAAATATTCAACGCCTTTGCAAAATAATAGGCGAATCGAGTGCACCTTACAATACTCGATTGATCTCTACATGTAAGTGTGAAAAAATTCACGGAGAAATATATCTAGATAATTAGAAAAAAATGTCAAGCTCTTGATTATCAAGCACATACAAATAAAACAGGATGATGTGATTGGCTGAGAAAGCCCAAAATACAAATTATTCATTCGAACAAAATATGAGAATTGATAGATCCCTTATCGTATGATATGTGTGTTTCCCATGATAAGTTTTTACGTTCGTATGATTCGTCAGTTATCCGGTTACCTGTAATATGAAAGTTATTTGGGATAAATTATGACAAAACAAAATTAAATCTATGACTGTTTTTTGTTTTGTTTTTGTTTTTACAGAAGCAAGACGAAGACTTTTGATCATTGGAAGACACCGCCGGAATGATACCTTGGAGTAAGTTGTAAACATTTCTCAGGTTTGCATATTATGTACTTTCCTTGCTTTCTTACAGTGGGAATAAAATGATCCCCGATGTTGTTCCTGTAGCTCATTATAGAATGTAAAGTTATTACATAAACACACTTGGCCTTAAGTCAAGAACCAGCTGATTAAAAGGTTTATTCCAAAGATATATTTTGAATCATATGTTTTGGGCATTCATGTTTATTGTACAGAGTATAACTCATTGACATTCTGTTTTAGTTTTTTAGAGAAGGCGACTAACACTTCAAAAATGCCCTCTAAATCATCGTAACGTCAAACGTGAAATATCCAAGTTTCCTGTGGTTTTAAAAAGAGTAAAAATGACCTTTTTCTTCATAACATTGATACTGACAAAATGTGTCCTTGGTAACTAATTTCTTTCATATTGTTGTAAGTTGGGTATTTGAAGGATACCAAATTAATGATGAGTTATGACTGTATTTTTCAAGGGTATTTCTCCGAAATATCATGAAAAATTTCATATGAAGTATTTTTATGTTGACCTGAAAACAAATTATGATCATTAAATCATCATTAACGTTAACTGCCATGAAATTTCACTCGTTTTTAGTATGGATGGAAAACACTGATGATTGAAAATCGTCATTTTTAGTTAAAAATTGAAAAGGCACATTTTAACAAATATTATTTTATAAAATGTATAAAATAAATGTTTGGCATGCCATAAAAACCCGTTTCACCCACCATTTCTTTTAAACTGCCTATACACAGGTACCAAGTCGAACGTTGCGATCGACATTTCCGCCTGATTTGTCTTTTTATCTCATGACAACTTGTTATTACCCACATACCTGTATGAATAAAGCACCATATAAACCCAAATGTATGTAGCAACAGATGTCAGAACTTATGTCATTTGCATTAAAAAGAATTTTTATGCAAAAATGCATTTTTCTTCTCAACAAACACACTGCAGTGAATTTCAAAGACAATTTATATTGAAACAATAGTACGAATAAGACAAATGTAAGGAAATCTAATGCCACACCAAGCTATAGCACAATAAATTCCTATTCTTAAGAAGACCTGACCAAATCCTTAAGAAATAACCTTCAATAAACAATGAAAGTATATGTAGTAAATGCACTTGAGACAAAGTCTCTACAAATACAAATACAAAAATCTTCAAAACTGTATTCAAACTTATAAGCTCCTTGCTGACCCGAATGCCGATTCTATTTTGAACGTTATAATATCTAACTTTCTTGTAAATTTTGTTGAAAACTAAGGAGTATCTCCCTCATGCAAAGCTCTGTCCTTAGCTGATTTTGGCTTTATTTTTAGATCATATTGGTTATTTGTTCTTTATCAGTTTTTGAACATTTTTGAGTTTATGGTCTTCCAAATGATTAGACTTTTTCTGCACTGAAGAGACATAAGTTGTCGAAATACACATATGCAGAAAATAAATTCACAGAAACTTCGATATTAAGTTATCTGTATAAGTTTTAAGGCGTAACCCAAGGTTAAAAGTACTGTTGTATTCTTGTACTTTAACGATATGAATTTTTCAGTTTGTAATAGTGCTTCTTATCACAAGAAACGCTCATTTCAATGAAATTTATTTCCTAGTTAATAACACCAATTTTGCACCTCATTTTTAAAAATAACCATTCGATGTGAAGCTTTTGGTTTGCCTACTTCACCTTTATGAACCTTTTTCTTGTAACTGTAACCTGGATAAATTTCATCACATGGTCAATTTAAAAAAATATCTTGAAAATAACAAATTAACCATTAAGAGTTCAGTTCATACTGGAATATGAGTGGTCCATAGGGTAAGTGGGAACCGAACCGTCAGTAAGAAACGAACAATCCAGGGTTAACGGCAACACCGAAAACACCAAAAACAAGGACACTACATGAACAAATAAAAGGATATGGAGTAATGGTACATCGGGCAAAATTCCTATAAAACATGGTAAGATTAAGCAAATGGAACAACGCTTTTATTGTTGTTCTTCACCTTGCAGTCACCACGAGGCCTTCAACAAAAAGAAAACACTCCTACCTCAAAGTAAGTTCAAGACGGCCCTTAGCATCGGTTTGAGCGGAATTAATTCGCTAAATGTCACAGGTAAAGAAATGTTATTTTTATCTTTGACAAATTACTGCGCGGCAGGCTCGTTGATCCGAGACGCAATATAAAAAACGAGTAATTTGATAAACATGCATATTGTTTTCAATTTAATATCATAACACCGTACTCAACTCAAGAAAATGAAGAAATATAATTTAAATACACATTGTTTCCATTGATTTATTCACTTTTTACCCTTTTTGGGGCCATTTAGGGCTTGCTATATGGTGTGAGGTTCCTCACTGTGTTGAAGACCGTACGGTGACCCCTAGATGCTTTGTTTTGGGTCGTTTTAACCTGGATATGGGATGTTGTCTCCTTGACATTTACCCCATTTCTTTTCTTTTTCAAATGTATACGATTTTGAAAGAAACTTGCGCACTATATTTTATCAGAAGCACGAAGATCATCTTTTAGAGCTGTTAATAGGCTTGAACTTGTGCTTGAGAGAATTTCGCATACGGATGCACTATCACACTTTCAAATTTTGGCATTCTATTTTTGTAATTTCAAAATGTGATCTGACAACCTGTTTACACTGCCCACATCTCACTAATTTATTATGCCAAGTTTTCTCACAATCGACTTGATGAGTGCCCTGTGTTTGTCTATATGTTGTGATTGTCCGCCCGCTGGGGACACTGATGCTTCTGTCGGGCAACGGATGACAGTGATTGTAAGAACACTTTGCCAGTTTCCTTAATGTTTGTTGACAATCCCGCATCCATGGCCAGAATAAACATGGATATAGCGTTGCTCGACATCTAGCAATGAATTCCGCTCAAACCGGTGCTAGGGGCCGTTTTGAACTTACTATGAGGTATGGGCGAAGCTAATTATTGAAGGCCTCATGGTGACTTCAAGATGAAGAACAACAATAAAAGCGTTGTTCCATTGCTTTTTAACATGTATTTGTAGAGACTTTGTCTTATGTGCATTTACTCCATATCCCTTCATTGCTTATTATTGAAGCCTCACGTGATTTTTTTCTTGTCATTTTAACAACTCTCCAGCCATTTCATGGCTTTCGAGTTAGTAAACGATCACAGGGCACTCATTAAAAATTCAAATATACCAAAGTAGTATAATAAACAGTAACTTTTATTATGTTATACATGTGTTTCAAGGAGTTACCTCGCATCAGCAGCATTAGAATCGAATAATATGGAAAGCCATAATCCAAAACGAAGTAAGAAAAGAAGTACTCGTTACCTAAGATACCGAAACAAGAAGCCTAATCCAGTACTAAGGACATCTACAGAGTGCCATAGTATTTTACGGGGTTAGATGATTGTAAGAAAATGTTGATGAGTATTGGACGCATAATAAAATCAAAGCTCCGATGGAGCTGAAACTCGAAAGCCCTGAAAATCTACACGTGGCAAAACGTCGTAGTCATCTAAAGAACAACTGCATACGTCTGCGTGTATTAAATTATTCCGTAATACGTGAAAATAATTGGATTGTGTGATTTCGTATGCATGTCGATTTCATTCCTATAAATATATGCAATACACACGTCACAGGTAAACAAATGTTATTTTCATCTTTGACATATTACAGCGCGGCAGGCGCGTTGATCCGAAACGCAATATAAAAAACGAGTAATTTGATAAGCATGCATATTGTTTTCAATTAAATATAACAACATCATATTCAACTCAAGAAAATGAAGAAATACAACTTAAATACACAATGTATACTATTTTGAATGAAACTTGCGCACTATATTTTTTCGGAAGCACGAAGATCATCTTTTAGAGCTTTTAATAGGCTTGAAGCCTCAAGTGATTTTTTCTTGTCATTTCAACAACTCTCCAGCCATTTCATGGCTTTCGAGTTAATGAAGACGCACATACAGATTAACAACACGGACCATTAAAAACTTATAGCAAAGTGTTTAAAATGGAGCTGCAATATTTAGAAGTAAAGATACAGTCTTTGAATATACACACAGCATATCGATACATAAAAAAAAACAAAAAAACATTACATATTTTACGAAAGGATATGGAGTAAATGAACATGAGACCATAACACAAATGGTCATTTCGGGAATTTATTCTCATCAGCAGCACTAGAACCCAAACATTAGAAATCCATAATTGCAAAAAATGTTTAAAATGTATAAAACCAAACGAAATCCGAATAATCTGCAATATCAAATAAAGGTAAGGACAAAGTACGATGGTGGGAGTTCAACCTTAGGTTTTAGAATTTAAATAAATTTAAATAAAAGTACAAATGTAATTGAAAAAGTGTACACAGGATATATGATCTCATGTACATGTACACAATATCTAAGAAAAATATAGAGCATACATCTCTTACACGAGAAATTGTTTTACCATCTCCACATTGTATTAAAAGAGAAACTCCTGTACCTCTAGTACTGAAATCATTTCTTTCTTGACTTCTTATATTATTTTCACTTGTTATAATAATTATTATTGTTATGCAATAGAAATACTGTTCCAACACTTAGGTATATTGTTTTTACCATTTATGAGAATAATAACAAATCTATAGTTCCCCATGAGGATTTTAGAAACTTTATGGTTCCTTTAGAAACAACTACTTCCCGGCGTAAAGAGGAGACATTGTTGAATTCGATGGGAACTATAAACTTGATGTCGTTTGAGTAATCGGTAAATGGGAGTTTTGTTGTATAAACAAAAAATTAATACCGGATAATCCAGATAAACATTATGAGTCTTGTACAGACTTGACAGTAATTTTGCCGTCTGCATAAGGAAAATGTTCTTGTTCTTGAGAGAATTTATCATATTGATAAAATACCATGCTTTCAAATTTTGGCATTTAATTTTTTTTTTAAATCTTCAAATGTTATTCTGGCCACCTGTTAATAGTGCCCACATCCAACTCTTTGTTATAAAGCAATCTACTTGCAGAGCGAGCTGTGTTTTTCTATATGCTGTTTTTGTCCAGTAGCTTAGGATACTAGTGTTTTTGGCAACGGATGGCAGTGATTGTAAGAGCGCTTCGCCAGTTAATTTTATGTTTGTTGACCATCCCGCATCCATAGGCTAAATAAGACATGTATGTGGCATTGTTCAACAATTATCAGTGAATTCCGCTCAAACCGGTGCTAGGGGTCGTCTTAAACTTACTATGAAGTATAAGCAAAGCTCATTATTGAAGACCCAATGGTGACTCCAACAGCGTTGTTCTATTGCTTGGTTCTACCATGTTTAAAATATTTATTAATAAGTACATCATTTTCAAAACTTTGAAAATTAAAAAAAATATATAGGGCGGATTTTGTCTCATGTTAACACTCTTTAGATTTCAAAGATACTTGCACCTTAAAACTATTTGACTAATTTGAAAGATGAAAGTTCAATTTAAACATTTACAAATCAGGTAGACATAAAAACTTTCTTGGCAAGATGAAAAATTTGAAAATTGAAAAGGCATGGGTTTCCCATAAACTATCGTTGCTGAATTTTAACTTTCATGGTGTTTACTTATAGGTTGGGTTAATCTATTACAAGGCTTTATAGTATGACATTTGACATGATGTAGGGAATGTATATGCTTTTGAGGATAAAAATCGTGTTGGGAAGGTTAAAAAAAATCAAATTGTCCAGGGACGGTTGCAAAACTTTAGTTGAAATTGGTTAAGAAATGACTTAGTAGTTTACATCTTAACACAAAACATTGAAAAAATATCATAAAATGTTCTTAATTGCTTAAACTTATGTAAAACATCTATGCTTAAGAAATTTAAGCTAAATATTGTTTTGAACGAAAAAAGAATAATATAATTTAAAACGTGTAATGTAAGCTACTTTTATATAGTACTTTGTTACTGATTAAGAATCTAATAAGATGCAAATGATGTTGCGAATATAAGCGACAACTCTGTCTGAGGTGCATAATATAAACTTTCGTTTGATTTTAATAAATTCTAAGCTTACTTTATACAGGTCGATGTGTATATTACTTTCAGAAATAAAAACGAAATCATTATTTTCCTCTATTAAACTTGATTAAGTTTTCATTTTATGGTCCATAATGTCAAAAACGAGAGCCAAAGTTTTATCATCCAGTTTCGGAACCAGACTTTAGTTTTGTCATACTTTTCACGAATTTGCATCTTATTGCTTTATATATTATGTAAATAATATAGCACAGGAAATAAACAAAATGCACCTAGGGGTTTTGTAATTTTTAACTCGAAAGCCATGAAATGACTGGAGAGTTGTTAAAATGACAAGAAAAAATCACGTGAGGATTCAAGCCTATTTACAGCTCTAAAAAATGATCTTCGTGCTTCCGATAAAATATAGTGCGCAAGTTTCTTTCAAAATCGTATACATTGTGTATTTAAGTTATATTTCTTCATTTTTTTTAGTTGAATACGGTGTTGTTATATTAAATTGAAAACAATATGAATGTTTATCAAATCAAATTACTCGTTTTTTTATATTGTGTCTCGGATCAACGAGCCTGCCGCGCAGTAATTCGTCAAAGATGAAAATTACATTTGTTAACCTGTGACATGTTTATTGCATATAATTATAGCAACGAAATCGACATGCATACGAAATCACACTATTCGATTATTTTTAACTTAATACATGCAGACGTATGCAGCAGTTTTTTGGCCACGTGTAGATTTTCAGGGCTTTCGAGTTTCAGATCCATCGGAGCTTTGATTTTAATTCTAGTATAAAACATATCACCGCTTGCTTTCCCGCAAAATCATCTGACTCAATTTTTAGATCTTCAAAAAATAAAATATATCTGCTTTTCCTCTGTCTTTTTTTACTTTTTTTCCATTAATGTCTGCTTCTCATATCACCAAGACAAAAATTAAGCCCAATTTAAGTGCAGAAATCTACCTAAGAAACACTTTCCCAAAATAGAGAGGTGACATGTTGAAGCATAAATAATTACTTTTAAAGACTGTCTTTCAAACGTGAAGCATTGATTTGAAAAAAAAATAACCCTAAAGACTTAAATTTAATCATGGAATCAGTTTTATTTTCCTAACACAAATGTTTTTGTTTTGTTTTATGATGAACGTCCCTTTTCGATTTTTAATAATCTAAGTGCAGAAAACACTTAAGATGTTACATTTTGAATAATGATCAATAGGGATATTATTTTAAGTACACAATTTGAATACTAACTGAAAAGCATTAACAATGAAAAGATATGAGTACTAGTAAATGCACATCAGATACAGCAATGGCACAACGCTTTTATTGTAGATCTTCATCTTGTAGTCACCATAAGCCCTTCAACAATGAGCTTTGCTCATTTTCATAGTAAGTCCAAGACGGAAGTGAGCGGAATTCATTGACTGTTTAAGAGTAGCATTTGAATTGCGGAAAGTTTGTTTATCAAATCCAGGTGTCAAAGAAAAATGGAGACACACACACAGATGAACAACACGAACATTATTCAAAACGATGGGTGCGATCGGATGCATCGGTGAGTAAGCATCTCTGGATCATAGAGACAGCCCTGTGAGTAATGTGGTATTATGCACCTTCGTCACGCTCGGCCGATTGTCATTTCAAAATTTGAACATGCATAAATTTATTTTTTCCGATCCATGTGATACTAATTAAAATACATTGCACGACAGTTGTGATTATTGCATAAACATTTAAATCCTTTCATTAGCGTGCGAAACTATCATCAAGGGGTTATTTCTCTTCTGTTGAAGTCACAAATGCGGAATGATTTTCTTATGCGTGGTGGGATTATATAATCTGTAAAATTTTACATTCATTAGTGGAGAAAAATACATTAAACGGCGCTTTGTTTGAATGGGAAAAGCCAACACTTTTTATTTTCTGTGCTTTCGTGTATTTTTTTCATGTTTTTAACGTTGAATTTTAACATGATATTCAGATTGTTCAGATCGATTGTTTCTTTGGAACCGGTCTTCCGACATTGATTAAAACGATTTGTTTTACAAACGATTGTTGAACACAATTACAAAATTGTTTTAGAACCTATTAAGTTCATGGGATTAAAATGAGTCAAAGTTGAAAGGACAATACCCAGAATTGACAAACAGAAACATCGAAATCAAGTTTAGATACCCTTACGTTTTATAAATTAAATATCGACCAATAAAGATTTGAATCAGTATTAACATGATAAAGAACTATTTACATAATGAAGTGCTAAAATGGTATACCAATGGGCACGAATTGCGCTCCTCTACTCGCAGATTTGTTTTTATACTCATACGAGACTGAATTACTTCGGGTACTAGTAAAAGATAATAAAATGAAACATGCTAGATCCTTCAATCTTACTTATAGTTACATTGATGGTGTTCAGTCATAAATAATGCATCTTTTGCTAAATCGATCCCATTAATATATCCCCAAGAACTAGAGAAACAGCAGAAACTACTAGATCTTCATCTATTTTTGACATGCATCTCGAATTTGGTGGAAATGGTCATCCCTGTACTATTATTAGTGACAAAATTATCAATTTCCCTAATGTGGAGAGTGATATTCCTACTTCTCTTGCTTACGGAGTGTATATTTCACAGTTGATTCGTTACGTAAAATCTAGCACAAATTATACAGATTTTCTCATTAGACATAGTTATTTTTGTGGCCGCCTTATTAATCAAGTTTTCAAAAATTCTGGGGTGATCAATCCCTTTAACTGTTTACGAACGTTCAATTCTTGCTGAGTTGCAACAGTGCACTATTGCAATGGTAAGGAAGGTTTAACGCGCCGTAAAACCGATTTAACTCGCCATTTCTTTTGAAATGTCTGTACCAAGTCAGTCTTTTTGCCTCTTGGATCGTTGCTCAGGACAATTCTGTTCGGTATTTTGCTATTACCCCCATTTACTTGACCCCATTTGGATGCTCAAAATTTCAATATTAACATTGTTCCATTTTTTTTTACATTATTATTTTTTTATTAAGTCTAACAAATGTTCCTTTTGTTTTTTGGTACCTTTGGAAGAATTGTTCTTTTTTAACATTAAATACTATAATATTTGTTCTGGCGCAAAAAAAAAGAATATTCTTTAATATTTTAATCTTTTTTGGATCAAACATTATGAAGGAAAAGAAAAACAATAATAAACAATAAAATGCAAAATTCGGCAAATTAAAACCATTGAATAACATAACTCATTTATTGTTTTGGTTTGATCTGCAGTGCTGAGACATAAGTTGTAGAAATGCGCATATGCAGTAACTTCGGTATTTTGTTAATATTTATTACCACTTGAACGATGCCTCTGCTGGTGGACTGTTAGTCCCCGAGGGTATTCACCAACCCGGTAGTCAGTACTTTTGTGCTGACCCGAAAACCGATTGTATTAAAATTTACAATATCTAAATTTTGTAAAATTTTGTTCAAAACTAAGGTGTATCTCCCTCATGCATAGCTCTGTCCTTAGATGTATTTTGGCTTTTCTACTTAGATCCTTTTGGTTATTTGTTTTCTATCAGCTTTAACGCGTTTTTCGGTTAATGGACTTCCAAATGTTTTGGTTTGATCTGCACTGATGAGACATAAGTTGTTGAATTGCCCATATGCAGATAATAAATTAACAGTAACTTCGATATTTTGTTATTTAAAAACCAGCAATGACCTTCCATCAATGTAAAACAAATATATGTGTAGGGAATACAGATTGTCCATAACTGTGATTGTTTGTACAATCTGATGTTGGCAAATAGTTTTGAAATTATAGCTTTTTATATGATCATGTTTGCCTTTTTAAAGGAACTGCCATTAGAACTGATTTTTTACACAACGGACAGTTTAATCAGAAGTCAAGGAATGAAAAAAGTAATATTCAACGTGTAGCAAGCTATAGACAAGGAAAGGTTACCTCGTTATTTCAGATCAGTGTTTTATTTTTCCGAAAGCCAACTGCCTAAAAGCCTTTGTTTCGGACAATAGAACACCACGCAGCTCCCAGTAGGTTGGAGAAGTTATTCTGGTTTATTGTCTAGTCTATACACATATTTAATAACTGTATAATTTAAGTCAGTATCCTTATTTGACATTCAATGAATCGGTCATTTACATAGACTTCCTGTTACATAGAGAAAAAAATCCAGAAGATTGTTTCTTTACAAATACATACATTATGCAAAAACAGTAGCTGCAGATGACTTACCGATAACATGGATTAAGTTGCAACTGCACTTTTAACTTGATATAATTTACTGTAAATAAACGACCCAATAAGTCAAAACAAATAAACTAATTAACGTTAAACATCCGACGATCTATACGTACAAACACGGCCATTACCATAGATATGTTCGACCATATTTGACGTTTTCTGTCATACTGTAAACTAGTCTACAACCATTGATAACACATTTATTTATCGCTGTGATAGCCCAACATTTTGTCCGTAGTTTATCTAATATTGTGTGCTCAAGGAGACATAAATCAGAATAAGCAATTATTGCAATGTAATATAAGGATTCAACCGTACAGCTTAAGGGCTGTCATATTGAGGTGCGAAACATGGGAATAACTTCCAGACAAGATCAGCAAAGATATTTATTATATAGAATTTACACCTTTAGTATATTAGGGATAAATCATGTATAAGAATCAATAGTTACTGCTATGTTTATTAAACTTATCACGTGTCTTAGTTCCATACCAGATATAGTATATGCGCAATAAAGAGAGCAATACACAAAATCACCCAGAAACAAACATGGGTTGCATATTTTGGAGGGAAATGTTCTTAAAACGGGACATGACTTCAGAAATATGTTGTAATTAGCTACCTTTATTGTAAATGAGTGATTTTCTTTCTCAGATGATGAATAATTAACTTATAAATACACCTGGTAATATTTAAACCTTCTCCTCTGTATGAATTTTGCTTAATAATGTACATGAGGCTTTTCCTTTCTCTGACTTGGATCACTTATCACATATATATTAAAAGTGCTTTTGCCCAATATAATTATTTGATTTGATTTGAAAAATGGACAGTTAAAATACTTTAGATATAAAGCTTATAGTTTAATTGTTTTATTTTCAAACTTAATACCTTTCTTTTAGATTCTTCGCTTCTAAAACTACTAAGACGGTGCAGTTTTTCATGATAAGATAAAGAAATGAATACTTTTAGGAGAAATTTAGGAGGCTAAGTGTCAACAACCGAATCAAAACCCATAGGTTGAGAATTGATTGACAGTAGACAGACTGAAACAGTGACTATATTTGTGTCATTCCAAAGTGGAATAAGCGAAGTTAAACGAAGATTTAAGTTTTTTTTTATTTTGTTTATAGTTGAAAGGCATATAATATTCTGAAAAAAAAAACATTACCGAGATAAAACAATTACTGTAAGCAAGCCAATTTAAATGGTTTATTTTGGTCTAATTCTACATAATGAGAACAAGAGGCTCTCAAGAGCCTGTATCGCTCACCTGGGTCCTGCAGCACTATAATTCCCAATTGATGGTCCATCTTTGGTGGTGTATGTACATAAAAATCAGAAACTTTTAATAAAATTTAATTAAAATTGTTCAAGCAGTTTCAGAGAAGATTTTTAAATGCAGTTTCCAAACTTAAGGGGGCCAATGTTAATTTACGTTCCCTGCTGGCAGCTGTTAAACACAAAACTTTAGAGAGGGTCACATAAGGACTATCATATCAAAATTCTACTGAAATTGTTCAAGCAGTTTCAGAGGAGAAGATCTTTTTATGCATTTCCCACTGGGTCCAATGTTAAACTAAGTTCATTTATGTATTGTTTAAATTGAATCCATTCAATGCTTTTCCATGATATCTTTGTATGCATTTCCCCTTATGGTCCAATTCATTGCTGGCAGCCATGTTGGATGATGGATCAGAACTGAAGTAACAACACTTGGTCAGATTCTCATAAGCAAAGTTTGGAATAAATCTATTAAGCAGTTCTCTAGTAGAAGATCTTTTGTTAAATTAAGTTCACAGCTGGTGACACTTGGTCAGCACCTGACAGGCATCATTCATGTCATGTTTGATTTAAATCCATTCAGCAGTTCTCTAGAAGATCTTTGTGTGCATTTCCCATGGGTCCAATACTGTCGGTCATGTAAGATGACAGATTAGCACCAAAGTAATAACACTTGGTCAGCACCTCATAAGCATCATTCATGCCAAGTTTGGTTCAAATCCATTCAGTGGTTCTAAAGTAGAAGTTCTTTGTATGCATTTTCCCATAGGGTCCAATGTTAAAATTAAGATCATTGCTGGCGGTATGTCGGATGACACATCAGCATCAAAGTAACAACACTTGGTAAGAACCTCAGAAGCATCATTCATGCCCAGTTTGGTTCAAATCCATTCAGTGGTTCTCAAGAAGAAGTTCTTTGTATGAATTTTCCCATTAGGTCAAATGGTAAACTAAGTTCCCCGCTGGCGGCCATCTTGGAAGCGGTGTGAAAACTTGAATGTGTTCAATAAAATATAGTCGTTATCATGCTGAACATTTTTGCAATTTAAACTTGACCTCTATCTCAAAGCGTTTTTGAAATATAGGACAAAAAGTAAAAAATCACGAAAAATTTGATCAATAAAGGACCACAACTCATATATAGGTATTTGGATTTTCTTCAAAATATCCATGTGGGTAGATCTTGATATGCTGAACATTTTTGCAATTTAAACTTTACCTCTATCTGTTATAGTTTTTTTTTAATAAGAAATAAAAAACATCAAAATTTTGAAAATTTTACGGAAGAAGAGCAATAACTCTTAGACAGTTCATCAGATTTTCTCCAAAATTTCAGCATTGGTAGATCTACTCATGCTGATCATTTTCACCTCGTCAGATTTTTGATATCTGTAACGGTTTTTGAGTTATTTGCCAAAAACTATAATTTACCCCTATGTTCTATTTTTAGTAACGGCAGCCATGTTGTTTGACCTAAGACAAACAAAACAATAAATTTGAAACTAGATACCCTAGTGATGATTCAGTTAAAGTTTG